>JAJOOR010033242.1:0-23849 GCA_036250505.1 Solanum acaule | reverse complement strand
AACATAACTGGAACTACTCCTGGATCATCCTGAGCTAGGAGTTATGACTGCTCAAATTTGGCCAAAAACTCACTGATTTCCACACTTGGCCGAATTTCCAGATTCTGAATTTTTTTCCAAAAATGACTACTTCCAATTTCAAGCTTCTTCATATTCATTTTAAATTGTCGGATGTTACAGATATAAGTGTGCATTACCATCCGGGTAAGGCAAATGTAATAGCAGATGCTCTTAGCAGATTATCCATGGGTAGTGTAGAACATGTTTAAGTAGAAAGAAAGGAGCTAGCAAGGGATGTTCACAGACTTGCTCGTCTAGGAGTTCATCTTATGAGCATATCAAATGGTGGTGTAATAGTTCAGAATGGGTCTGAATCTTCTTTGGTAGTGGAAGTTAAGGAATAGCAAGACAGTGATCCAATATTTCTAGAGTTAAAGGGTGCAGTCCATCAGCAGAGAGTGGAGGTATTCTCCCAAGGGGGAGATGGTGTGCTTCGCTATCAGGGTCGATTATGTATACCTAATGTGGGAGAGTTAAGACAACATATTCTTGTAGAAGCCCATAATTCCAGATAATCTATTCATCCAGGTGCCATTAAGATGTACTGCGATCTGCAGGAAGTCTATTGGTGGAATGGTATGAAAAGAGATATAGCAGATTTTGTGGCTAAGTGCCCAATTACCACCAAGTCAAGGTAGAACATCATAAACCTGGAGGTATGACTCAAGAGATCGACATACATACATGGAAATGGGAAGTGATTAACATGGACTTCATCATAGGTTTACCTGGTACTCGCAGACAATATGACTCTATTTGGGTAATTGTTGATAGAGTTACTAAGTCTTTTTGCTTTTGGCGGTCAAGACTATAGATTCGGTGGAGGATTACTCCAAGCTTTAAATTAATGAGATTGTTACGTTGCATGGGTTTCCTTTGTCTATCATCTCAGATAGAGGTCCTCAGTTTACTTCTTATTTCTGGAAGTCATTTCAGAAGGGTCTTGGTACACAGGTTAACCTTAGCACAACATTTCATCCGCAGACGGAGGATCAGGCAGAGAGTACTATTCAGACCTTAGAGGACATGTTGAGAGCTTGTGTGATCAATTTCAAGGGTAGTTGGGATGATCACCTTGCTCTTATTCAGTTCGCCTACAACAATAGTTACCATTCTAGTAATCAGATGCCCCTCTATGAGGTATTGTATGGGCACAGTTGTAGATCTCATGTTGGTTGGTTCGAAGTAGGTGAAACAGCCTTGATAGGGCCAAATTCATTCCATTATGCTATGGAGAAAGTGCAACTCATTAGAGATAGACTTAAGATAGCCTAGTGTCGCCAGAAGTCTTATGTAGATGTAAGGAGAAGGGAACTAGAGTTCCAAGTTGATGATTGGGTTTTCCTGAAAGTGTCACCCATGAAGGGGGTGATGACGTTTGGAAAGAAAGGGAAGCTCAATCCCAGATAAGTAGGCCCTTACCGGATTCTGAAAAGGATTAGTAAAGTGGCTTATAAGTTAGAGTTGCCAGCAAATTTAGAAGTAGTGCATCTAGTCTTCAACATTTCACTACTGAAGAAGTGTGTGGGTGATCTAGTATCTGTAGTGCCATTAAAGAGAGTGGTTGTGAAAGATAGTCTTTCTTATGAGGATGAACCAGTTGAGATTCCTGATTGACAGGTTAGAAGGTTGAGAAACAAGGAAGTCGCTTCAAACAAGGTTTCGTGGAGGAGTCAGTCCGTAGAGGGAGCTACTTGAGAAGCAGAAGCAGCCATGAAAGCCAAGTATCCTCACCTATTTCCTTCCGAATCCACTCCAGCTTGAGGTAATAGTTCCTCTTCAGTTTTTCAGTCATTCATGCGTGAATTCAGTCTTAGTAGAATGTTCCTCGATTCTATACTTCCATTATCAGCGTATTTGCATGTTTTGGAACTCAGTTCAGTCAAAAATTTAGCCTTCAGTGTTTAGTTGTAGGGTTTGCAGCTCTTTCCCTCCAATCCAGCTTGTTTACTCTTCATACGAGGATGAATGTTCCCAAGGGGGAGATATTGTAACATGATAGGGTCCATGGTCCATGGAACCGTCCGTGGACTTGGCTTGGAAGTTACCAGGCCCAGGAATTAGACCACAAGCACCTTCACAGTCTGTGGTCTTGATGACGGGCCTTGGTGACGCCTGTGGAAATCAGGCAGTAGCCCCTTTGGAAAACCTTTCAAACACCCATGCCCAAGTGAAAACCACGAGGGCCTTCACGGTCCGTGGTCTTCATGACGGCTCGTGGGAGTGTTCGTGAGGATTAATCAATAGGCCCCCTGACCTGAGCCTCTAGACCTCAGCCTAATTGAGGACCACGGGGACATTCACGGTTCGTGGTCCTTCTCACGGGCCGTGGTAAGGGCTCGTGAAATAGAGGCCCCAGTTCCTATACTAAGTCCAGACCACGACCGACTTCATGGTCCGTGGTCCCTTTCACGGTCCGTGAAGATGGCTGTGGTCAGTCCGTCTTCAGTTTAAGTCAGGGTTATTTTCGTCTTTTCCTTGTTTGTTAGACTTTTAAACCTCGTCATTTTATCCCTAAATTTCGTGGTTTAGGTCAATTTTAGCCTAGAAACATAACTAGAACTCAGCTAAGTCAAATCATTAATCAAAACATATAAAATTAGAAGCAAGAAGGGAGAAAAGAGTCCACCAACCCTAGTTCAAGAACTCGGCAAGATTCCATCTGTTCCAGCCCCGAAATGGAAAGATTTCTCCGTTGAATTCGTGACCAGGTATGTGGGATTTCACTAGTGGGTTCCTTTCACCCATTAGGTCCCTAGTTTTCAGTCAGTTTCTTGATTCCCTTATTATGACTAGACCTAGGGTTTTCTTGAATGTTTGAATATTTGGGTTCTTAGCTGTTACAACGATCCAAATCAGATTAGTATGTTAATATTCAGTTTATTGCATGAATTTCAGAACCCTAACTATGTAATTCTTTAGTTCTTCAATTATACATGCTAGGTTAGATATTTCAGGTAAACATGCCTCAGTTATTAATGCATCAATATCAGATTAATTGTTGCATTCTTAGTATGCATTTTCAGTTTAAGCTATCCAGTAACTTACATAAATTCAGTCATAATGTGTTAATTACATAATCCATTGGGAGTAGCATACTACCGAGTTGGACTAGGGTTCAACGAACCCAAATAGTCCCAGAACTACTAGCCACGTAGGTTGTAAGTCCCATCTGTGGGAATCTTTTTAGTGACCACGCCAGCATGCCTCTATACCTCTGGCAGGGTATATTGGTTCCTCTCGATGGGGCGTATACATCGTACTCCAGATTTTATTCAAGAGTTTAATAGATGGTTTGAGACAAAGGTTATAGTAAAGACCTCCGCTTGCTTTATGAAAATGTTTTCGATTGTATGTTTTTAAAGAAGTTTTAAATTTTTCATACTTTTCTATTATCTTATGTTATGATTATGCTAAGGGCTTGTACGAGACCCCTTCGGGGTCAAGTACGCCATGTTACACCTAGGGTATACCCTTGGGTCATGACAGAAGCATTGTGCTAGTGATGTGAAAAATAGTGTTTCCTTCAGTGGGAGGTAGACATATTGCCCCCACACCACCCAATGGAATAGGGTCATTGATGTTAGGGTCATTTACATTGTTGAGGTTTCCAATATCAACTTGGTGGCCCACTTGGATACCATTGCTTCTGTTAACGCTCATCTCCTCCTATGTTTAACACAAGCAACACAAAAACCAAAACTAAAATAAGTAGATTCAACTATAAATAAAAAGATCACAATTCAACTTCATGAAAAGAATTTTAAACAACACCACTCCCCGAAAGGGGCGCCATTTTGATTAACGTTTCAAACATACCTCATCCAATTCTAGGTGCAAACGATCATTAGTCAGTATAAAACCCAACAATTGAGTTGGGGTCAAAATAAAGCAGTACGTGTTAAAATTCAATTAGGAATTGCAAACGTGGTCTAATCAGCCATAGAAATAGAAATTATCAAAAAAGACATGACTTAAATTAAAAGGGGCGACACGAATATCAAATGGGGGTTTTAGTTTGCAATTATCAACTACAACGCAGTAACAATCAATTTGAAATAACAATAAGGAGAGGAATTCTCGGGACATGATTGATTATAGGCAAATTTTGATAGATGGGTAATTGAAACTACTAGTAAGCAGCTAAAAGTTTGTTAGTAGTCTAGAATATAAGGGAGATAGCTTTCTCTCGAACAACTATCCCAAATAAGATAATTTCTTTCGAACATCAAGAAGCATAACAATGAAGAACAACCCACACCTTAATTCATCCACTCTCTCGAGATGGGTAGGATTGGGCTTAGGATTCATTCTCTCGAGCTGAACGCAGCTCAACCCAATACCTACAAATCATTACCCAATAATCTTAGTTCCAAAACCTCTCTCTCGAGCAAGCCAAGAATACAAAATTAGAACTGCATTCGCAACTACATTTCATAAATTGAACCACAATTACTGATGAAACCCACTTCAAATTAGCATTTAAACTAGCAATTAACAATACCCGTACACTAATTCAACCCATAATCACACGATCACACCCTAAGAATTGGGGTTTTAACCAAACATCATAAAAGAGTAAAAACAATTATCGAATCGATTAGCCATCAACTGGGAAAGAGAATTTTAGTCTTTACAATGCTTCAATTTGCAGAAAATTCAAATCCCACTTCCAAAATCTCCAAATTGAATCTCTAAAATTCTTCAAGTCTATTGAGAAACTATCAAAAACGCAAGAGAAAAGACTTATAAACTAATTCAGTTTAAGTTAGCATGATAAAATAATTGTTCAAATCTAATTTATAGTCGCTAAAAATAAGCCACATTGGGCCGTTTGGCGAAGTAAGTCGGGTTTACCAAACCACTCGGCAAAACGCCCATTGATCTCTTCCATCGCCTTTTTGCCTTGGCAGTCAGCATCCTCAAGTATTGTAACCTTTGGCGATCACTCTTTTAATCGGAGCACTGCTCGTCGATTCACCGACTGCCCCTTTTTGCCATGGCACTCACCAGGCTTGCCGTTCTTCATTTCTTCAATTTGTTTTATTCCTTTTTGCCAGTTATTTCCCTTGCTTTGTTCCTCAATCCATATACCTGAAAATTAAGGCTTTAACAACAGTTTATGGCACAAATTAAGCATTTGAGAACACTAAATCTATATAAACAAGCCCTAAATGAGTCCAAATCTCGGACTCATCAATAATCTACACAATCATCATGACATTCCACATCCTCATATCCTACTTTCAACAAAGGGGGTACTCATGTATTACTTTTCAACAAGGAGTAGGATGCATAAAGTTATTCCCACTCCTTCAAAAGCATTAAGAAATTTTTGTGGGTGGTTGAATTTTAATCTATCACAAGCATATCGATTTAGGTAAACAGGCAATTTAGTTACAAGTTTAACACCACATACATCACTACCCAGGCAAAGCCTAGTGGACATTCTACAACAACTGGAATAGATATCCAAGATCTTCTTTTTTAAGTTCTGTTCATTGGCCTCCACAACATCACTGTTGCTTGATATGGTGGAATCTAATTCACTATCAGGACAGGAAACATCTGATAGTAAGATAATAATGACGAGAATAGGAACATGTACTTCATGTCATAGTGATAGTCATTTTTTTTATCTCAAACTTTCCTTGAACTATAATCTAATATTTGAGGGTATTGAAACAATCTTGATTTTGTTTACAAGGCAATCAAGATGGTTGTCATCCTTAATTTTATATTGGAGCACGCAGTTATTGTTGATAAATTGTTCATGATCTTTAAATACAGTATCCTTGTCTCTGTTAAACCATTGAGCAGTAAAAAATATTTTGTATCATCGACACCTTGAAAAGACTCAACAATCTTACATGAGCATCATCCCACAGTTTATAAATGAGATTTTCAACCAATGTCTGGGTAATATAGCACTTGGCCTAGATTAATTTCATGGAATCATCTTTGAAATTTAGGCTTATAGGTGCACCATTTGCTTTAACCTTATCTTTTATAATTTATCGATGAGTCCATTTCTCCATAGCTTCATTACCACTACACTTTTGCCATAAAATACTCACTCTTGCTCCCTATTAAACTGCACAACAACTTTTATCTACTTCTCTTAACAGACGATTCATCGTTCAAACTATCATATACAATATCCTCAACTTCAACAAACAAATCATCATCATAACACTCAATAGTAAAACATTTCGCCACTTCATCTCCAATTGGATTCACATTTTCCACTACTACTGTATGTCATTTAGAGACTACTATAACTTTCTCGGAATATCTTTCCAATAACTCGGTCTTGCTAAATACGCACATTAGAAATAAGGTGAGCTTCTAAAGGGCCCAAAATACCTTGGGTTTTGGGTCATCTTAGTTCAAATGCGGTAAATCGAGGGATTTTTTTTTACTCTACGCTAGTTGACTAAGAGTGAATTTTCATAGGCCAGGATCCAAGCGGACAACTTAGGTTGGAACTACGAAAACAATTGAATGCACGATGAACCAAGTAATTGTTAGTCATTACGAAAATGGTTAATTAAAAAAAAGGCCAGTTGTGGGTTCACAAAATTGTTCATTAATTTATTGTATTTATGTTGTGGTGACAGAAATGCCATGAATGCAAAATAACAGTTAATATCAGAATTTAAACAAATAAGGAATAGAAAAAGCAAAAAAAAACAACGATTATCAACAAATAGTCAAACAAACAAGTTATTATGGTTAGAACTTAATTAAGTCTCTAGCAGAGTCGCCATTTCTATTTTAATAAGTGAAAAAAATAAATAAAGATTTAAATTATAAATCATCGGATTAGTTGGCGTGTCGCCGAGCATTCACTTGTTTTGTCGAGTTTTACAGAACTTTCCAGTAAACTTGGGAGTTCAAACAGCAGTCGCCATCGAGATCGCCAATAGAGTCGGCGATGCGCCAATAAGTTCACATGCTCGCCGAGTTTTATAGGCTTTCATTCTGGAGATAATTGGTGTCAAACGGCGGAGAAGGTCGAGTTAGCCGACCTCTTTGGCGACTCACCAATTTGGTATGTTGCTTGTCACCCTGCACTCTTCGAGCACTTTTCACATTTCAAATAATACCACAACGCATCATTATTTTACCAATACGTAAATATAAAATACTAAAGGGTTTTCGGTTGCCTCCCAAATAGCACCTTAGTTAACGTCGCGACACGAAGCAAGTCAGCAACTATTCTTCATCCTCGGAGTCGCCCATGTTGGAATTAGGCAAGTCCTCTGCGAATGGTGGGTAATGACCTAATATCAAGTGGCCAATTTGAGCATCCTGCAACTGAATAGTCATGGAGTGAGAGGCTGATGCTTCGTTTAGCATTTCGATGTTCTCCTTCATCTCATTCAACATCTTCTCATGCGTCTCAATTTTTTGTTGAATGAGTGACAGAGCTTCATCATCCTGCACACCTCTATGCTTCTTCCCATATTTAAACTCTCGGAGAGAGTAGTGATTTTCTTTTCCCAAGGCTTGTATTTCCAATTTCGTGACTCGGGTGGATAGAACATCCAATTGGGTGACTAGTGTGTCCCATTCCTGCTTTCTTTTTGCTTCTTTGTTGCCTTCTACCATGCCATCAAGGAGTTTTGCTACAACTTCATAGGGCTGGTGTAGCATACCGCCCTCGCACTGTTGATCAACTATACTTCTATTCTCGAGTCCTAGACCCCTATTAAAGCACTCCAGTAGCGCCTTGTTCGTCAACATGTAAAATGGGCATAGTTGTAGCACTGCTTGAAACTTCAACCACATTTCCTGAATTGTTTCATCCCCTACCTGTTTAAATGTCAGGAGGTTATCCCTAAGGTTCAATAGTTTTAGAAGGTGATGATCCGTGTGATATCCATAATGATTTTTCATCCTTAGTTCTTGTTTGATCTTCAAACTAGCATAACAAAACTACAAATTAGATTAATAAAACTAAAACAAGGAAGAATGACATTACAACTACGAAGAACAAAAATTCTACTAATCTAAAAATTCTCAAATAACACCACTCCCCGACAGCGGTTCCATTTTGATGCTTATCGTGACCAACGACACTAACCTACGGTACAAGTGTCTACGATTGTCGATAATATAGTAACCCAACCAAGGGTTAGGGTCGTGTCCCAAGGGAGTGGTTTAGAGAATTAATAGAGAAATAAAATTAAGTTCTAACTAGTCGTAGCTAAAGACATTAACGATTAAAAACATTGTAAATTAAAAGGGGTGACACAAATATGTCAAATATCAAATGGGGATTTTTTCACAAGTAGTGAAAAAACAATAAAAATAACAAGAAAATCACGTATGGGGACAACTTCTTGGGGTGTGACCGCAATACAAGTGAAATAAATCGTTGGGTAGATGCTTTCGATAGGAAATTTGCAAGATAATAGTAACTAGGCTAAGCTTTAGATGGAAATAAGTTCCCTCTCGAGCAACTTACCCCGTTTCAAATGCGTTCCTCTCGGACACCCATTTGTCGCATGAAGGCCAACCTACGCCTTACCCCACTCACTCTCTCGAGCTAAGTGTTATGATATGGGACTAGGGCTCACCCTCTCGGGCTGAACCTCATGTCGACCCACTCCTTAGGCCATAAGTCTAGCGGTTGGTTTCGCGACCACCCTCTCGGGCAAGCCGAAAACACATGGGTGGTTTTGTATTTGCAACTACAAACTCATTAAATTAAACCACAACAACTAGGTGAAATCACCATTAAAATACATCTAACCTATCAGCAAGCAAGACCCAACAACAATATCAACACATATTTGCTAAATCACACCCCAAGAATGAGGGTTTTTGGCCACACATCAAGAAATAACAAAATACACCTAAAATGATACTAAAATCAAATGGGTAAACAGAATTAAACCTTGATTTCAGAAAAAGAAGAAGAATGGAGAAGACCCACTTCCAACTTGGGGAAGATGAAATCTTTCTTTCTTTAAGTCTCTTAAAAAACCCTCTCCAAACTTGAGAGAAAATATACAAAAAAGTACTATTCTATTGTGAAAATTAAAATAAATGTTCGACTACTGAAAATTAATAACATGTTGAGTATTTATAGTCTTCGGATAATAGTGTTGGTGGATCTTTCGGTGAGGTTAGTCAGAATCGCTGATTAACTCGGCGATTCGCCCTTTGGTGTAGTTTGTTGCTGTCTTGCACTAGCCTTCACACTCGTCGTCCTCTATGTCATTGGGCGACATAGTACTGTTCGCAGAATTATTTGGTGAAATGCCGACTACTTCTTTCATCGCCTTTTTGATCCTGCTCCTTCAGGGCTTCGCGTACTGGAACAAAGGGCGAAGTGCGTCTCTTCTGCGAATCAGCAAGTGTGCTTGGCGATGCTCAGGCTTCAACTTCTTCGTTCTTTTCAACCTTTTTGTTCCTTTCTGCGCCTAAGTGTCCATGCTTCTACTAAAATTTCAAATACCTGAAACTTAAGAGTTTTCATCAGATATTGAGACAAAAGAAACATTTGAGGACACTATTTCTATCAAAATAAAGCCCTAAATAAGTCCAATTTGTGGACTCATCAGTTGTAACTTTACATTTTAGGGTATTGGAACAATCTTCATTTTCTTTACAAGGCAATCAAGATGGTTGTTATCCTTAATTTTATATTAGAGCACATACTGGTTGTTGATAAACTTTTCATGAGCTTTAATTACTGTATCCTTGGCTCTGTAAAACCATTGAGCAGTAATAAATACTTTGTATCATCGACACCTTGAAAAAACTCAAAAAAATTTATTATATAATAATCATTACCATTTGCAGGTTTTACGTGAGCATCATCCCCAAGTTTATAAATGAGATTGTCATCCAATGCCTAGGTAAAATAACACTGGGCCTAGATTTATTTCTTGGAATAATCTTGGAAATTTAGGCTTATAAGTGCATCATTTTCTTTGACCTTATCATTTATAATGTATTGATGAGTCCATTTATCCATAGCTTCATTACCACTACACTTTTACCATAAAATACACACTTTTGCTCTTTATTCACCTGCACAACAACTTTTATCACATTCTCTAATCAGTTAATTAATCGTTGAAACTATCACATACAATATCATCATCTTCAACAAACTAATTATCATCACATCACTCAACCGTAAAACTTCTCGCTACTTCATCTACAATTGGATTCACATTTTCCACTACTACTACATATTATTTATAGACTACGATAACTTTGTTGAAGAATCTTTTCAACAGCTCAGCATTGCTGAATGGTCCCATTAGAAATAGTGTGGGCTTCTAATTGGCCCAACATACCTTGGATTTTGGATCATCTTAGTTCAAATGCACTAAATCATGGTTTTTTTTCACTCTATGTTAGTTGACTAAGAGTGGCTTTTCTAAGACCAGGACCCAAGAGGACAACTTCGATTGGAACTACGACAGCCATTGAACGCACAATAAATTAATTGACGGTCATTTCCAAAATGATTAAGTATAAAAAAGACCGGTTGTGGGTTTGGAAAATTGTTCATTAATATACTGTATTTATGTTGTGGTGACAAAAATGCCATCAATGCAAAATAACATTTAATATCACAATTTAAACAAATAAGGCATAGAAAAAGCAAAAAAAACAACAATTATCAACAAATAGTCAAAGAGACAAGTTATTATGGTTAGAACTTAATTAAATTCTCAGCAGAATTGTCATTTCTGTTTTCATAAGTTTAAAAAATAAATATAGACTGAAATTATAAATAATCGATTTAACTTAACCTTTATAGAAAAACTAATTTATTATGTGTCACCACTTAAATTTTAAGAAAAATCAAGAAAAAAATTAGTTTTCAAAAGACGTAAACATAAAAATCATTTGAGCAAAGGATGTGCTGGGGTGTTGCTTTTCAAACTTCTAATATCAACATAACAAACGTTGTAAATCTCTTCAACTTTAAAAATTTATCTTTCATCATTGTCACAAGATCCCCATCACAATCTACACCATCATCATCATCTCCACATCCTCATCTCCTACTTTAAACAAAGGTGTATTTGGGTATTGCTTTTCACCAAGGAGTAGGATGCACAAAATTGCTCCCACTCCTTCAAAAGAAATAAGAAATCATCAGCATATTCATTCCTTATCTTAGTTTGTGGGTGGTTGAATTTTAATCTATCACAAGCATATCAATTTAGATCAACAGTCCATTTAGTTACAATTCTTAACACCATAGACATCGCTACATAGGCACAACCTAGTGGACATTCTACAACAAATGGAATAGAGATCCAAGAGCTTCTTTTCTTTGAATTGTTCAGTGGCCTCCACAAATCACTGTTGCTTGATATGGTGGAATCAGATTCACTATCAGGACTTGAAACATCTTCTAGTAAGATAATAATGACGAGAATAAGAACATGTACTTCATGTCGTAGTGATAGTCATATTTTGATCTCAAACTTTCCTTGAACTGTAAGCTTACATTTGAGGGTATTTGAACAATCTTGATTTTCTTTACAAGGCAATCAAGACGGTTGTCATCCTTAATTTCATATTAGAGCACACAGTTGTTGTTGATAAATTGTTCATGAGGTTTAATTACAGTATCCTTGGCTCTGTAAAATCATTGAGCAGTAAAAAATACTTCGTATCATCGACACCTTGAAAAAACTCAACAATCTTGCTTATACAATCATATTTACCATCTGCAGCTTTTATATGAGCATTATCCCAAGGTTTATAAATGAGATTTTGAACCTATGTATGGGTAATATAACACTTGGCCTAGATTAATTTCTTGGAATCATCTTTCAAATTTAGGCATATAGTTGCATCATTTTCTTTAACCTTATCATTTATAATGTATCAATGAATCCATTTCTCCATAACTTCATTACCACTACACTTTTTCCATAAAACACACACTCTTGCTCCATATTTACCCACACAAACACTCTTATTATAATCTATGATCAGACGATCATCGTTCAAACTATCACATTCAATATCCTCATCTTCAAAAAACTCATAATAATCACAACATTCGACCGTAAAACATTTCCCTTCTTCATCCACAATTGGATTCACATTTGCCACTACTACTGCATGTCATTTAGAAGACTATGATAATTTTGTAAGAGATTCTTTCCAATAGATCGGCATTGCTGAATGGGCCCATTAGATATAAGATGGGATTCTAATGTGCCCAACATACCTTGGGTTTTGGGTCCTCTTAGTTCAAATGTGATAAATTGAGGGATGTATTTTCACTCTACGCTAGTTGTCTAAGAGTGGATTTTTAATGTCCAACACCCAAGTGGACAAGTTAGGTTGGAACCATTGAACGCACGATGAACCAAATAATTGCCGGTAATTCCGAAAATGGTTAAGTATAAAAAAGACCGATTGCGGGTTCGCAAAATTGTTCTTTAATATACTGTATTTATCTAGTGGTGACAGAAATTCCATCAATGCAAAATGACAGTTAATATCTCAATTTAAACAAATTAGGCATAGAAAGGGTTACAAAGATCAACGATTATCAACAAATAGTCAAAAGACTTATATTACAATTTAAACAAATTAGGCGTAGAGAGGGATACAAAAATCAACGATTATCAACAAATTTAACTTGACTTTTAAAGAAAAACAAATTTTATATAAGTCTCGCCACTTAATTTTCTAAGAAAAATCAAGAATTTTTTAGTTTTCAAAAGACTTAAACTATTGAAAGCATTTGAGCAAAGGGTGCGCGAGGGTATTGCTTTTAAAACTTCTTATATCACCATAACATTCTTCTTAAATCTCTTCCACTTTAAAATTTTCTCCTTCATCATTGTAATAAGATCCCCCATCATCATCTACACCATCATCATCATCTTCCACATCCTCATCTCCTACTTTAAACAAAGGGTGTGCTCGCATATTGCTTTTCAACAAGGAGTGTGATGGATAAAAGCTGCTCGCACTCCTTCAAAAGACATAAGAAATCTTCAACAGATTCATTCCTTATCTCAGGTTATGGGTGGTTGAATTTAATCTATCACAAGGATATTGATTTAGATAAACAATCCATTTAGTTACAAGCTTAACACCACAAACATCACTACGCAGGAACAGCGTAGTAGACATTCTACAATAACTGGAATAGAGATCCAAGAGTTTCTTTTCTTGGTTTTTATCATTGGCCTCTACAACATCACTGTTGCATGATATGGTGGAATCTAATTCACTATCAGGACTTGAAACATCTAATAGTAAGGTAATAATGACGAGAATAGGAACATGTACCTCATGTCATAGTGATAATTATATTTTGATCTTAATCTTTCCGTGAACTATAAGCGTACACTTGAGGGTATTGGAACAATCTTTATTTATTTTACAAGGCAATCAATATGGTTGTCATCCTTAATTTTATATTAGAGCACAAAATTGTTGGTGATAAACAGTTCATGAGCTTTAATTATAGTATCCTTGGATCTGTAAAACCATTGAACATTAAAAAATACTCTGTATCATCGACAACTTGAAAAAGCTCAACAATCTTGCTTATATAAATATCTTTACCATCTGCAGCTTTTACATGAGCATCATCCCAAAGTTTATAAATGATGTTTTCAATTAATGTCTAGGTAAAATAACACTTGGCCTATATTAATTTCTTGGAATAATTTTGGATATTTAGGCTTATAGGTGCACCATTTGCTTGAACCTTATCCTTTATAATGTATCGATGAATCCCTTTCTTCATTGCTTCATTACCACTACACTTTTGTTGTAAAACAAAACTCTTGCTCCCTATTGACCTACACAACAACTCTTATCACCTTCTCTGATCAGACAATTCATCGTTCAAACTATCACATACAATATCCTCTTCTTCGACAAACTCATCATCATCACAACACTCAATCGTAGAACCTTTCGCTACTTCATCCACAACTAGATTCATATTTTTCACTATTACTACATGTCGTTTAGAAGACTAGGATAACTTTGTTGGAGAATCATTCCAATAGCCTGCCATTCCTGAATGGTCCCTTTAGACATAAAGTGGGCTTCTAATGGGCCCAACATAGCTTGGGATTTTTGTCATCTTAGTTCAAATGCGCTAAACTGAGGGATGTTTTTTCACTCTACGCTAGTTGACTAAAAGTGTCTTTTCAGAGACCATGACCTAAGTGAAGAACTTAGGTTGGAACTACGACAACCGTTGAATGCACAATGAACCAAATAATCGCCGGTCATCCCAAAAATGGTTAAGTATAAAAAAACAACTAGTTGCGGGTTCTCGAAACTACTCTTTAATATGCCATATTTTGTTGTGGTGACAGAAATTCCATCAATGAAAAATGACAGTTAATATCACAATTTAAACAAATAAGGCATAGAAAATGCAAAAAAAATCAACAAATAGTCAAACAATCAAGTTATTATGGTTAGAACTTAAATAAATCTCTAGTAGAGGCGCCATTTCTGTTTTCATAAGTGTAAAAAGGAAAAAAAACTTAAATTCAATTTAATCGATTTAACTTAACTTTTAAAGAAAAAACCAATTTTATATAAGTGTCGCCACTTAATATTTAAAGAAAAATAAAGAAAATTTTTAGGTTTCAAAAGACCCAATAGAAAAATCATTTGAGCAACGGGTGTGCTCGGTTATTGCTTTCCAAACTTTTAATATCACCATAAATATCTTCTAAAATCCCTTCAACTTTAAAAGTTTCTCTTTTATCATTGTCACAAGATACACCATCATCATCATCTTCTACTTTCAACAAAGGGTATGTTCAGGTATTGCTTTTCAACAAAGAGTAGGATACACAAAGCTGCTCCCACTCCTTCAAAAGCAATAAGAAATCTTCAGCAGATTAATTCCTTATCTCAGTTTGTGGATTGTTGAATTTTAATCTACCACAAGCATATCGATTTAGGTCAACAACCCATTTATTTACAAGTTTAACACCACAAACATCGCTACACATGCCCAACCTACTGGACATTGTACAACAACTGGAAAAGAGACCCAAGAGCTTCTTTTTTTAGTTCTGTTCATTGGCCTCCACAACATCACTGTTGCTTGATATGGTGGAATCTGATTCACTATCAGGACTTGAAACATCTGATAGTAAGATGATATCATAAGAATAAGAACAAGAACTTCATGTCATAATGATAGTCATACTTTAATCTCAAACTTTCCTTGAACTGTAAGCTTAAATTTGAGGGTATTGGAACAATCATGATTTTCTTTACAAAGAAATCAAGATAGTGGCCATCCTTAATTTTATATTAGAGCACACACGTGTTGTCGATAAACTGTTCATGAGATTTAATTATAGCATACTTGTCTCTGTAAAACCTTTGAGAAGTAAACAATTCTTCGTATTATCAACACCTTGAAAAAACTAAACGATCTTGCTTATATAATCATATTACCATCTTCAGCTTTTACATGAGCATTATCCCCAAGTTTATAAACGAGATTGTCAACCAATGCCTGGGTAAAATAACGCTTGGTCTAGAGTCATTTTAAAAATTTAGGCTTATAGGTGCACAATTTGCTTTAACCTTATCCTTTATAATGTATCGATGAGTCCATTTCTCCATAACTTTATTACCACTACACTTTTTCCATAAAACACACACTCTTGCTTCCTATTCAACTGCACAACAACTCTTATCACCTTCTCTAGTCAGACAATTCATCATTCAAACTATCACATACAATATCTTCATCTTCAACAAACTCATCATCATCACAACACTCAACCGAAAAACCTTTCGCTAATTCATCCATAGTTGGATTCACGTTTTCCTTTACTACTGTATGTCGTTTAGAAGACTACGATAACTTTTTCGAAGAATCTTTCCAGTAACCCGGCATTCCTGAATGGACCCATTAGACATAGGGTGCGCTTATACAGGGCTCAACATACCTTGGGTTTTGGGTCATTTTAGTTCAAATGCGTTAAATCGATGGATTTCTTTCACTCTACGCTAGTAGACTAAGAAGAGTGTCTTTTCAAAGACCAGGACCCAAACGGACAATTTAGGTTGGAATTACGAAAACCATTGAATGCACGTTGAACCAAATAATTGCCATTCATTCCAAAAATGGTTAACTATAAAAAAGACCAGATATGGGTTCGCAAAACTGTTCTTTAATATATTGTATTTATGTTGGGATGATGGAAATTCCATCAATGCAAAATGACAGTTAATATCACAATTTAGAGAAATAAGGCATAGAACAGGCGAAAAAAATCAACAATTATCAACAAATAGTCAAACAATCAAGTTATTATGGTTCAAACTTAAATAAATCCACAGTAGAGTCGTCATTTTTGTTTTCATAAGTGTAAAAAAGAAATAAAGACTTAAATTATAAATAATCGATTTAACTTAACTTTTAAAAAGACTTTAACAGAAAAATCATTTGAGCAAATGGTGTGATGGGGTATTGATTTTCAAACTTCTAATATCACCATAAAGAACATCTAAAATCACTTCCACTTAAAAAAAATTCTCCTTCATCATTGTCACAAGATCCCCCATCATCTTCTACACCATAATCATCATCTTCCACATCCTCATCTCCTACTGTCAACAAAGGGCGTTCTCATGTATTGTATTTCAACAAGGAGTAGGAAGACAAAGCTTCTCCCACTCCTTCAAAAACAATAAGAAAACTTCAGCAGATTCATTTCTTATCTCAGTTTGTTGGTGGTTGAATTTTAATCTATCACAAGCATATAGATTTAGGTCAACAGTCCATTTAGTAACAAGTTTAACACCACAAACATTGCTACCCAGGCACAGCCTAGTGGACATTCTACAACAACTGTAATAGAGATCTAAGAGCTTCTTTTCTTGGTTCTGTTCATTGGCCTTCACAACATCACTATTTCTTGATATGGTGGTATTTGATTCACTACCAGGACTTGAAACTATCATGACCCAATGGTATCCCTTAGATGTAACAAGGCGTATAAGACCCCGAGAGGCCTTATACAAGCCCCTTAGGATATCATAATATAAGATAATAGAAATGAGTGGAAATTTAAAACATTTTTCATAACATCAAAGTTTAATAAAATAAAGCGGATGTCTATTACACTTGTCTCAGACCATTTAAAGCATAAATATCTTTTTGGACACAACCCATACAATAGTTCTAACATAAAAGAAAGACATAAAAGGAAAGGGTAATCAAGTCCTCATGTTATGAGTATTCACCAAATCTTTACTCATTGCTCTAATATGAACCTACACACGGGGAATGAAGTCAATATTGCCGAACCCTACATTTGATAAGAATGTAGGCAATAGTATGAGTTAGTAAAATAATGTACTAAATATGATGGCTAGCATAAATCATCAACAGAAGCATAATGTAGGCATTAGTCAACAAAAGACATATACAATAATCATAAAAGGTATCAACATAAGTCATAGGTTATAGGCATAAGAGACAATAACATGGTCATAGGCATAATCAATGCATCTAAATCAACATAATATAAGAGAAACACTTCATAAGTAACCTCAAATCATGCTTGTGCAATGCATGGATAAGACCCCATAAATCTCACCCATGCTAAGAAAACTACTTTAGGCCCTCATTCACATTCATCATATTTTGATCTCGTCATTAGCTTATTTCTCATAGGCAAGGTAACATTCACCTTTAGCCAAACATATCAAGGAAGGCAACTATAGCAACACTCAAAGCTAGGAATATATCATACAAGTAATTCACGTCACTCTTGCTTTATTTTGAAGACATGGAGACTCACCTCTCTATGTCTATTATAAAGGAAAATGTGTATTCACCTCTTGCCTTACCTGTATAGTCATAGGTATTCGCCTCCATGACCATTTTAGTGAATCATAGGTATTCGCCTCCATGCCCCACCACTATATGATATATGTATTCTCATCCACATCATTTTACAAGGATCATAGGTATTTTCCTCCATGTCCAACTTGATATGATATAGGTATTCGCCTCCAAATCAACTTGTAAGGATCATCGGTAATCACCTCCATGATCAATAATAAAGGCTAATGGGTAATCACCCCTTACCTTGCTTTAGGAGTTATAGATTAAGGGTATTCATCTCACACTTCTCATCACATAAAATGGGTAATCACCTCATGTTTATAATCTCTTGTTTACTAACTTAGGAATATGGGAACTCACCTCACATTCTTCTCATATGAAAGTCTTGGTGAATCACCTCAAGCCTCATGTCATTTTATAGTCCTTTTAGTTACTCATGAAAGGGTGCTCTTGGCCTACTGATTCAAGGTACATCATTACTTTACCTTATTAGATCATGTGTGAGCACTCATCACCATACATGATCAATTTTACTCTTAGATTCAATTTAGGTAAGCCAGCCTTTCAACCTAGAATCTTCATTATATGTTCATGAGAATATCCTTTCAATCAACACAACAACATTAGCATAATCATTAACACCTCACTCTCAAAGTGTTTTCAAATCATTTATATAGATTCTATAACAACATGAATATATTCATAATATAGGTCATGTGGGTAAACCTTCCACAACAATACCATATACAAATCAACATTCACTGTATAGCTTCCCTCTCAAAACCTTACTAGTCGTAACTCTTCATGTTAGCTTTACTCTCAAGCCCTACTAGTCATAATTAAACATATAAGCTTTATTCTAAAACATATAACAATAATCATTCATCATTCATACCTTAGTCTCAAGACCATCCTAATCTAAAACCTTACAATTCATAATTCATCATACATACTTGATCTTAGTCAATTCATGTCTATAAGCTTTACTCTTAGGCAATTCATGTTTATGTTCTTCCATCTCAAGCAATCTATATTGTAATTCATCAATTCTAGAAGATCACATCTAAGCCCTCAATTTCTCCTTTCATGGCATAAAACCAAACTATATCAAATTCACTATAGAATCATAGGTTAAGCATGGATACATGTATAATCATACTAAAAACATGCAATTCAATCATAGACAATCATAAACAATCATAATCCACTCTATTGGATCATAACTCATAACAATAGAAGAAATCCTAGTTTGACTGTGAGAATTCTTCTTCTAAATTGGGGAAAACATGGGAGCTTCATGGATAAAAGGAATCAATGAATGAAATAGCCATCATACCTTAATTAAAAATCTCACACAAAGCTTGGAAGATGGATCCTTGACTTGACCTAAATTGACCCTCTTCTTCTTCTTCACTTTCTAGAGAGAGAATATTTGAGAGGATGAACTTTGGGATTTTTTTGGTGGTTTAGAATAAATGACTTGAATGACTTAATTTAGGGGTCTAAAGACATTATATACGTGGTCTAGATTAGGGTAAACCGACACCACATAATCCTAATTAAAACCGAAAAGTTCCATTAAGTCCTCAACTAACAGCCTCACTGCCTCATCCATGAGACCCCGACCATGGGGCGTAGGTGGACCTACAGCCTGTACTGGTTGGGAATGGTTTGGGGTTCAGAGACACTGGAAGTTGGGCTTAGACCTACGACCCCCTACCACAGGTTGTGGTTCCATCCAGAGGGCATGGGTCCTACCCATAGTCACTGTCTTAGGCAGATTCTCTATGGTGCTCACCCACGAGGCTTCCCACGGAGCGTGGGTCCAACCTTGGGGAGTGGATAGGCCTCGTGGGTGACCCTTAGAAGTTTTGAAAATTGCTAAGTCTCTCTTTTTCGTATACGGGGTCTCCATCCGTCTAAGAGTGAAGCAAGCTACCTTTCTTTGATCCCCCTAACCGGAAAGGGAAGAGAACGAAAATGGACCGCAGATGGTAGTTGTGGTTGATTTTGATTCGAGGATCTTACGCGGCAGAGTGAACTCTTCTATCGTGTCGCATTTTCTCTGGCAGACCCCGTTATCGTACTGGAGCGATTCGAGAACCACTAGGCGCAAATTCTATACTTTATACAATGCCTATAGATGAAGTGCTTCGTTTCAGATCAACTCTTCGTTACAATCTCTTCGATCCACCCCCTCGGTAAAAAACCATAATATGCCCTGAGGAATTCTACCAACAGACTTCCTTGTACTCAAAGTGAAATGTCTAAGTGCTCTCCTTTGTCTCATTTTTTATCTCATAATCATTCGATTTCGCTCCTAAAGCTAGCTTACAATATTTCCCTCTTGGGAACATTCGTCCTCGAATGGCATTCTAGGCACTTCTTAAAGGGGACGACTCAAGACTAGCAACCCATCATGCATGCAACACATCAATATGCACATAACCAAAGAGGAATCATCAACTCTAAGCTAAACATGCTCAACACAATCTGATGGAGCCTACATGGAATCTATACACATAACATACATCCAAGGAGGAATATCTCAACTCCAAGCTAAGACATGTTCATCAATTCATCTCATGTAGTCTATAGGCAACTCATACTAAATAAACTACAACATGAGGAAAAAATCAATCATGCAAACTCATTTTCTTTCAAAGACATGAGCTCTTCATGAACATGCACAACATAAGGAAATCGTGGTAACATCTAAAACACACATGCCTTCACACAAAGAACAACCCATGAGGGAATCTTTATCTCAAGCTAAAAGAGGAATATGAGGAAAAAGGATGAGGACATTGGGACATCTCTTTGGCCTCAACCACCCAAGTAGCACCCTCAACTCAAAACCCTCACTACAACATAATCACTTTTCATGGAAACAACTTCCTTGTTCTTCTATTTCTTAACTTGTCGGTTTAAGATTTCATATCGGTTTACAAACAGGGACTAAACTTTCCCAAACTCATTACACCTTTCAAGATGACAATTTATAGCAAACCCAAATCATGGACATCAAGAGCACTCAACGACCTTGCTATATAAGCACATCATCCCCCCCCTTGGAAGTAAGCCTATACAGACATTTACCTACCAGTTCTTTCAATTATAAGGTCGGATCAAGTTATCACTAAGCTTTCACATCCAACACACAAGATGATTCTAAACCATGGTGAATTGCACTACTACCATTTAGGGGAGTCTACTCATTCAACACATCTAGGCATTACTTAAACACCTTATTCATCAAATCTATCAACATACCCCAAAACTCATCATGACTAAGTCGGGTCCTACCATCAATAAAACATAACAATAATGCAGCCCATTCATACCAAAGAGAACATCAAAGTCTATCATATCAAGTCTATCAAGTCACAAAAGACAAACAACACCAGAATCTAAATAAGCATAAAACACATACCGGGAGCAACTTCCGGAGGAAACTCTTGTTCACCTCTAGCTTAGAGAGCATATAACCTATTTTTCTTTGGAGCATTCCCACCTGAACCAATTGGACAGAATGAAGGGTTGGGTTGAGACCTACGACAACTATCCCCTTCATTTCCAGCAACTGTAGGAAAATGCCTTATCTTGTGGCCCAACTCACCACAACCAAAACAAGCATTGGAACATGCTAGGCATTCACCCGCATGTCTTGTATCACACTTACTACACCCTGGCAATAGAACCCCAGTACTATCTCCTTGAGGCTTAGGGTTAGACACACTTTCTTGGTTGACCTTAGGAGTGTTTCAGGAACCTTGCCCGGGGAACTTTTGTCTATATCGATGGCGACAATGTCCATCAAACCTTGCATGAGAGGGATCATCATTCCCTATTATAGACCTCTTTTTCTCCCTAGAATCTTCCTTGAGTTTCCCGTCCTTAATTTATTGAGCGTACACAATAAGACGTGAGATATACATATCATGGACGAGCATTGACGTACTACATTCTTTTTCTACCATGTCGGACACGCCCGACATAAACTTTTTCATCTTAGCCCTAGAGTCTGCCACCATAGATGGACCATACTTGGAGAGTTGGGTGAACTTTAGAGAATATTCCTTAACACTCATACTTCATTGATGAATGTTAATAAACTATTGCACATTTGCTTCCCTCAAATCAAGGGGAAAGAACCTATCAAGAAACGCCGACTTAAACAATTCCCACTCTACGGGACCCACTCCTACCGGTCTCTCTCCCTTCCATTGTTCATACCACACTTGAGCAGCATCCCTCAATTGGTAAGCAGCTAACTCCGCCTTCTCCATCGGAGTCACCCCATAATAGTAGGTACCTTATAGACCTCATCGATAAACCTTTGAGGATTATCTTCCACTTTGGAGCCATAAAATTCAGGAGGGTTCATTCTCATAATATCCCTCACTCTTGACGCTGCCGTACCCACATTTGGGTTCACGGGGGATACCACCTCTCTATTGGCTTGAGCCAACACTTGAAAAGTTATCCTAAGCTCCACATTAGTCACATTCTCACCTATAGGGTCAATTGGAGCTTGAGGAGAAGCTTTGAGAGGAACTTTTTGCTCCACATTGTCTTCCTCATTCCTTCTAGCATTCGCCCTCTTAGTAGTCATATCCTAAAAACCATCGGGCACGGATTAGGAGAATGACCTAATAAAGTCAAACTCTATGGCGCGACTTAGAGAATGAAGAAGTGAATATTCCTAAGAATCTAGTATTCTCTCACTCATAAATGTGGCACACTTCACATTTATGAACAAGACTGTACTTGACGTGGTTTTGAGACATCCTTAAATCATTTTAAACTTTGTACTCTGATTACAAAGTTTGTGATGACCCAGGGGTACCCACTAGATGTAACAAGTCGTACAAGACCTTGAGAGGCCTCATGCAAGCCCCTTAGCATATCATAACATAAGATAATAGAAATGAGCATAAATTTAAACCATTTTTCATAATATTAAAGTTTAATAAAATGGAGAGGAAGTCTAATACAGTTGTCTCAAACCATCTTGAACAACAATATCTTTTGCGACACAGCCCATACAATAGTTCTAACATAAAAGAAAGACATAAAAGGAAAGGGTGATCAAGTCCTCAATGCTATGAGGACTCACCAAATATTCACTCCTTGCTCTACTATAAACCTAGCCACGGGGATAGAAGTCAATATCGTTGGACCCTATATTTGATAAGAATGTAGGCAAGAGTATATGTTACTACAATAATGTACTAAATATGATGGCTAGCATAAATCATCAACATAAGCATCACGTAGCCATTAGTCAACATAAAACATACACCATAATCATAAGAGACATCAACATAAGGCATAAGTTATAGGCATAAGAGACAATAGCATTGTCATAGCCATAATCAATGCATTTGAATCAACATAATATAAGGGGAACACTTCATGAGTAACTTCAAAGCATGCTTGTGCAATGCACAGATAAGACCCCAGAAATCTCACCTATTCTAAGCAAACCACTTTAGGCCCTCATTCATATTCATCATCTTTTGATCTCATCATTAGCTTATTTCACATAGGGAAGGGAATTTTCACTTTTGGTCAAATATATCAAGGAAGGAAACTATAGCAACAATCCAAGCTAGGGATACATCATACAAGTAATTCACATCACTCTTGCTTTACTTTCAAGACATGGAGACTCACCTCTCTATGTCTATTATAAAGCTTAATGTGTATTAATCTCTTGCCTCACTTGTATAGTCATAGGTATTCGCCTCCATGACCATTTTAGGGAGTATAGGTATTTGCCTCTGTAACGACCCTAAAAACGAACTAGTGAAACTAGAGCCTCACATGTGAGTTTGGAGTTGAGAAGTTGATGAAATGATGAGAAATGACCGTGACGTCCGGAAACTAGTCATTTGAACTAGTGAGTTGTAAGGGTCAACTTTAAATGGTC
>JAJOOR010033241.1:0-22819 GCA_036250505.1 Solanum acaule | reverse complement strand
TAGTTAATATCCATGTATTTTTGTATGTATATATATTAAATCAATGCATTCATTTGTATTCCTCATTGGTTAATATTCATGCATTTTTTTATATATATTTAGTGAATATCCATTATGTTTGTATGTACATATATATTAAACCAAT
Organism: Solanum acaule; assembly: GCA_036250505.1. Classification (NCBI taxonomy): domain Eukaryota; kingdom Viridiplantae; phylum Streptophyta; class Magnoliopsida; order Solanales; family Solanaceae; genus Solanum; species Solanum acaule. Next base: position 22,674 of record JAJOOR010033241.1, on the reverse strand, counting down.
ATATTCATTTATATGTTAGTTAACTGTATTTATTTATTTATTTTAGTATTTGTATTTCTAACTTAGTATTTACGTTTTAGAAGCAAAGTAAAGAGAAGAATGATTACGGAATATCTCAATTATAGATCAGAAATTATTCCATTTAAATAATATAAGAATAATCGCAATTTTTTCGTTTAAAGAAATTGTTTGTCGTAGTTCTTTTTTTATTTATTTTTAAAAAAAATACAATTTAGAAGTAAAGTACTTAATTGGGGTAATATAATAATTTGATGTTCAAGTCCAAATGTGTTTTTAAGGTCGTTTGGTTGAGAACAAGTAGGATTAATTATTTTGGGATAAGTTATCCGACCATATATGGGATAATTTATCTCATCATTATGGTATAAATAATGGAATAAGTTATTCAGACTTGACAACCAAACAAAACACCAAAATTTTATTTCTAAACTATATTTTTATCCCTCACACAAAGGAGCCTAGAATTTCTCTTTTTTTATTTTCTCTCTCGTACCGTAAACCACCTACAACCAGCGTTAGTACAACTAGCAATAGTCAGCATCACTGCAGCCTTATACCACATGCATTACTACAGCATACACCCACTTATGTAACTTCCTCTCTCACCAAAACTCACTTTTGGGTCATTCCCTCAGCCTGTAACCCGCATTCCACCGGCGGCACCATAGCCACTACAGTCACTACTGCCACCTACAAGACCAGGTCGGGTAAGTAGCAAAACCAACACCAGGTTCCTTTGCTATTCAACATTGCCTTACAGCAGGTTATGTCTTTGCCTTGTATTTAATTTTTCTCCAAGCTAAAGCCTATTCTAATAGGCTTGTCTCCTAATTTCAGTGTCAGTGTTTCTACTGCATACTGATTTTTTTCATTATAGTTCCTGATAGTTTCTTTTCGCCTTCTTTTTTGTGATGACAAGTAAAACCTGCAACCGCTACCCTTTGGGTACGCACAGGTAAAACACCGCTCCTATGCAATAACTCGCAAACCACATAGGAGAGGTAACCCGCACTAGGCAAGCCCGGTGCGACGAGCTATACCCAGAAGGCAAACTCACATCAAGGGTTTTCGAACTTGAGACCTCCAACATTGAAGTGTCAAGCCCAAACCACTGGCCACCCCGAAGGGTTCTGTTCCCCATTTTGGTCCCTGCTTTAGATATTATTTTGATTAGAATTAATTGTTGTTAGTTTGTTGTTGATTAGAATAATCATATTATATGGTATGATTTGCTACTGATTTTTCAATTTGGTACTTACTCTCCGTAATCACTCCTCTTGTGTCCATGATTTGCAGCTAAACTTGAAATAATATTCTAACTCTGGCTGCCATTTTAAATCAATTAAAAGAACACATTGTTATGACAATCTTTGGTTTGCAATCCATGATCATTAGAGCAAGAAATTCATCATACATTCCTAGGCTTCGAAGGAAAATTCATCACCCATCATAAAAACACCAAGACCCATCATATCCTTATCACATGAGAATAATTGATGAACTACATCATTTGGAAAAATATCACAGCAACAGTTAACTAGTGAAAATGAGAAATTGTCACACGACTTTGGAAACTCAATTATCTCCTCCTTCAAGTAAATAACACTTTGGAACAATTTTTCAATAAATGCTTCTGAATATCCATTATCACACCCTTCCTTTGATATTTTCTTTACTCAAGAGATTAGCATATCCATAAAGAACTTGTCCATCAATTGGCATGCAACATGCCACCCACCAACTAGGGCAATTTTGTAACTTACTGAATCATCTGCCACATTTTGAAAAGTCATGTTGCAATTTCCTCCTTATCGATAATTGTACAGTATACAGTTCTAGCACACATATCTCTTTCATCTTCAGACTAACATCAACACAAAAGGTGAAAAAATTAGTATTAGCAACACTTAGTATGCATTTGGCATTCCCAAGACATGGTTACAAAAGGTAAACTAAATGTAGCCACAATTCCTCACCCTTGGAAGAAAGGTTGGATTATCCTATCCAATCACAGTTTTGGAAGGAAGTACTCTCACGGGATAAAACCCAAGCGTAGTTCCTGCAAGACTCAGAGCACTACTTGCACCTTTTGCATAACATATTGGGGAAAATTTGATGTTAGAGAACAAGCGCCCTAATGGTCTAGCCAGAATATGTAAACAAATAATCATGTGTTAACCTACCTTTTCCAACTCAATGAAGGCAAATCAAAGTTCAGATATTGCATCACCATATATATGAAAATCGAAAATCTTCAGCACATTAATGTTAAGTCATAAATGGAAACAAAACATTTCCTCAACATAATTGGAAAGACAAGACAATAAGCAGAATGAGTACAGAAACTTGACAGAATGGATAGATCTCCACCTGTCCACAGCTACGAAAGAGTGTTGTGAGTTGTTCTTCAGTCACCTACACAACAAAAGAAACAGAATTATTAAAATAAAAAAAATAAATGTGCAGTAACCCAATTAACAATAACACTGGACCTCTCTTTTTTACGTGATGATCAATGTCCTATGCATAAACCGTCCTGCTTTTAACATCTTCCCTTTGGGTCGTGCCTGTTTGGGTATTTATCCTTCTATTTCCATAACCATAGTCGTTGTTCTTCTGCATTCACAACTCAAACTCCACTAATCAGCTCACACTCACGGATGTAGATATATTACAAAAAGAAATAAAATAGAGAAGATTTTGTTTTCCAAAATAAATGGTAGAGAAAGATTGAAAAGAAACTCAACACCCTTCACATTAAAATTACAATTTCTTTGCCTTTATGCCACTTCCTTCCTTTTGCAATCTCCTCAAGAACAACTCTCAAATAAGATTCATCATCATACAGACCTCTTTGATCATGGATCACATCAAAATCAGTTAGTTGATCAAGGATATTCTGTTTATGTAATCTTAGATTACATTGTACAAATTTGCTCTACTCTTTTAACTTCACTGTAAAATATTTCAGCTTACAATACAGAACATAATCAGACGTTCCTACAAAAATTTTAGAATCCCATCACATCTTGACATTGTTCTGGAAATTCTCAGTTTGTAACCACCCATTTCCAAATTTGAAATAGGTGTGAGATCTCTCTCAATTCTATATTCTAGTTACAGAGTGTTGTGGTCTGAAGTAACTCTAGGCATGATTGATTGCTTGGTCTTCCTGAAAAAGACTTCTCATTCTTCTGATATTAGGAACCTATCAAGCCTTGTTGCTATATCAAGATTATCACCTTTTCTCCAAGTAAAACGACTACCTGTGAGTGGTGGATCTTCCAACTCCATATCCTCGATAAACTCTGTGACATCTTCCATAGCTTTGGTGAATGTATTACAATTCTTCTTCTCTAAAGGGAACCTAACGACATTGAAGTCCCAGCAATCACCCAAGGGCCATTGAACAGGCTTCTACCCCCAGATCCCACCACACCTCTTCCATTTCTTCTCTGTTATTTGGAGCATTAACACTTGATAGATGCCAGCTGAAATCTTTTTGTTGCCACAGAACTTACATGTAATACAATAACCCCTACCTCACATATTTCACCCTCCAAACATTGTTGTCCCATAGCATAATAATGCCCCCTCTAGTATCTCAGCTTCTAACTGAACATACTTGATAGATGCCACCTGAAATCTTATGTTTTGCCAGAGAACTTACATTTAATACAATAAGCCCCTACCTCACATATTTCACCCTTCAAACACTATTGTCCCATGGCATAATAATGCCCCCTTCTAGTAGCTCTGCTTCAAACTGAACATATTTTATCCATCTGTTGGCCCAAAGGTCTTTAATGATCTCCTCTATATCTCTTTTTAATTTGTATTCTTGGAAACAGTAAGCATTTACCCTCCATTTGTACATCATACTATTTATTTTCAGCCTCTTTCCCGGATCATTAAGGCCCCTCATATTCCATGACACAAAATTAACCTTCATTGGAATTGTTAATAATCTGCGAAATTGGTATTCCTTTCAATCAGTTCCTACCAATTTTCTCCCTGCTCAAGAATCTCAAAGGACTAATTCCCAGACAAGAAAATCATGCTTCTTCCCATAATGTTTTATCAACCTTACAAGCCATCACCTTTCTCATTGTCGTATACTAGACTTAATTTACTCTGTGATTATCACAAGATTAACATGAGAAGAAATGAGGATTTGGGGAAGTAGGGAAATTCTAGGATGAGTTTCACTAGAATAGGCAATAGCAAGAGTGAGAGATAAGTTAAACTACTTACGAAACATTTTTGTATAACAATTGATGCACCAAACAATTTGGCATCAAGATATGATGGAAACGTGGAACTTTTGCTATACCTGATTGACAAAAAATACAATCAAATAAGAGCTCGACCTTAGTTGGTAAAACATGATAGAAAAAAAACTTAAAAACTTATATGACAAGAGAAAAAAAATCTACCATTTATCCAGCAAATGTGAATTATCACCCAGTATTTCACTAAGAGCTTCGCAAGCAGTAAACATATTGTTAAAAATCAAAAGGTCCCATATTGATTGATAATAAGATAGGTGGACTCCTTATAAGGCTTGGGCAATCCTCCTCCCTTTGAGCTAGCATTTGGGGTGTGAGTTAGGTCTAAGACCTAATTTAACATGGTATCAGAGCAGGGCTCATCTCACCCGATGTTGGGGCCCAAAGAAATCAAAAACTACCCAAAAGATGCCCACGCACCAGATGCTAAGCACTGGGTGTGAGGTGGGGTGTTAAAAAGCAAAAGGTCCCACATTGGTTGTTAATCAGATGGGTGGACTCCTTATAAGGCTTGAGCAGTCCTCCTCCTTTTGAGCTAGCTTTTGGGGTGTGAGTTAGGTCTAAGACCTAATTTAACACATATTTCTCCAACTGTCAACCAAAAAAGCCAAAAACTTATCTTCTCAAAACATAGATGTTGATAATCTGTATGCAATTTCATAGAATTAATGGCCAGTACACCACAAGTTCTTGAATACTTATAATATATAGTAAAGAGCACACATACAAGTTCGAGCACCAGAACAGAAGGTTGCAAACGCTATGTTATATTTGGATAGAAAAATGTGAGTCCATAATAGCATGCATTCTCAATATCCACTATCAGCCTTGCTATAAATGGTACACACCAATGAGGTGGAATGCCCCTTGCTTTTTCCAAGATGAATTTTGTTTTCTAGATCTCCTCTATAGAATAGAGGGTTTTGCCTCAATGTTTACATATGGTGTTCTGTTGTTGGTATCTCGTAAAATCAACACTACTAGTTTATAAAAAGATATACAAACATGGGCACAATTTAAGGGAAGCTCACTTAATAATCCACCTACTTCAATTTTCTCACAATTGACAGTGTAGTGACTGTAGTCTAGAAAGAAATGTTTGCAAAGCCTCAGGTACCCCAATAAAGACAGTGACATGGGATTGATTGTGGGGAGCTCTGATCCCTTACAATCTATATCTGGTATCTATACTGTTGCAGAGCTACAACATGAAAACAATTGTTATGGTATAAAGAGACGTTCATCGATTTGAAATAATATATAAACTTGAGCATGGAAAATTGAATGAGGTTGACTTGAAGTAATCCAGAACTTCATCATCATTGATTTTAAAAGTCCTATCTCAACCGAGTCAAGTTGAAGTGATGATACACTTTCTGAATGTTAGACCTAGAGTTACTAGGGTTTATAAATGCAAGACAGGGATGGAAGAAGAACTAAATGTAACTATTTTTATGTATACAATAATGTCTGTATTTACATTAGTTTCCTGAGCAACTATCACAGTTAGTTTACTTTGTGATACTTATATTACAAAGGAAGCCTGAAGCAATTTTATGTACAGTTTTTTTTTGGCAGATTTGGAGGATGAGGTTATTTGAAATAACTTGGTTGTCGATTGTATTGTTGTTCTAGGTTGTCATTTGTTTGTGTGTAAAAACTTGTTATCGTTGCGTTATTCTTATATAATTTTCCAACTACACTTTATCTCACCAAGAAAGGAGAATCAAGAAATGTAAAGCACTTACGCCATAGTAGTTTTTGGTTTCCAGTACAAGCAGATAAATATGATGGTACTTTACTTTTCTGACCCAATGCACTGGAATACCTGCTGAATTTATGGCAAATTCAAAGAAGGTATTCAACCAATTTAAGCGAATTTACTGGAGAGCAAAGTAAAAGCAATATTACATAACAACAACAACAACATACCCAGTGTATTCCCACCCACTCTGAGGAGGGTAGAGTGTACACAAACCTTACATCTACCTCAAAGGTGAGGTAGAAAGGTTGTTTCCAAAAGACCCTCGACCCAAGACAAAAAAAGACTATATGAAAATACAAAGACACAATATGTAATAGACAAATCAACTATTAATAGTAGAACAGTATTAAACCAAATAATACTACCAACAGACTACAAGCTTAGCACTATGACTACTACTAAGGGCACCAAGACAAAGCAATCCTACCTACTAACCTTTTACCCTACTTTGCGCCCTCCATAACTTCTTATCTAATATCATGTCCTCCGTAGGCCGCAACTACATCATATATTGTCTAATCACCTCTCCCGGATACATTTTTTGTCGACCTCTACCTCTCCTAAAACCATCAACTTTTTATCCTTGCCTCTAACCTTGGCTAGCATGTATAACTTTTTATCCTCGCCTTCTCCTTTAATTTGGTGTATAAGCGTTCAAAGGTTACTGTTTTTGCCGTTGTAACTGCTACCTTAGCCTACTTCCAACCCAACTTATACTTCTCCCAATTCATTCGCTTTTCATCCTCATCCTTACTCTTCACCTACTTCACATAAGCCCTTTTTTTTTGCCTCCACCTTCCCTTGTGCTTCTCCATTCCACTACCAGTCCCTTCGATGCCTACCATATCGGCCTCTCGAGACACCCAACACCTCTCTAACCAGCTACATATTGCAGCTGGCAATCTTATCCCACATATTGTGTCCATCCCCTCTACTCGCCCAAGTTCTCATATCATCAACTTCTCCCCTATTTACAAGGCACTAGTCATAGTCAAGTTACCTCATTTAATCCTTGGTCAGTCATCCACAACCCTCTTCGTCCTCTCATCCTTGATCTCCAAATTTATCACCACAAGCTTATGTTGGGTCAAAAGATACACACTTAGGATAACCTTACGGTCTTTACAAAGATCTCTATTATCCTTTCTAAGGAGCAAAAGGGAGTCTTGGCCACCGAACTAGGAAAGGTAACCAAGTGCTCCTCCTCCTTTGGGAAACTCAAATTGGCTACCATCAATCCAAAGGCTCTTGCGATAAGTTATCTGACCATATATGGGATAATTTATCTCATCATTATGGTATAAATAATGAAATAAGTTATTCAGACTTGACAACCAACCAAAATACCAAAATTTTATTTCTAAACTATAATTTTATCCCTCACGCAATGGAGCCTAGAATTTCTTTCTTTATTTTCTCTCTCGTACCGTAACCCACCTACAACCAGTGTTAGTACAACCAGCAATAGTCGGCATCACCACAGCCTTATACCATAGGCATTACTACAACATACACCCACCTATGTAGCTTTCTCTCTCACCAAAACTCATTTTTGGGTCATTCTCTCGGTCTGTAACCCGCATTCCACCGGCAGAACCATAGCCACTACAGTCACTACTGCCACCTACAAGACCAGGTTGGGTAAGTAGCAAAACCAACACTAGGTTCCTCTGTTATTCAACATTGCCTTACAACAGGTTATGTCTTTGCCTTGTATTTAATTTTTCTCCAAGCTAAAGCCTATTCTGATAGGATTGTCTCCTAATTTCACTGTCAGTGTTTCTACTACATACTAATTTTTTTCATTATAGTTCCTGATAGTTTCTTTTCACCTTTTTTTTTGTGATGACAAGTAAAACCTGTTGCCGCTACCCTCTGTGTACGCAGAGGTAAAACCCCGCTCCTATGTAATAGCTCGCAATCCACATAGGAGAGGTTACCCGCACAAGGCAAGCCCAGTGCGACAAGCTATACCCAGAAGGCAAACTCATAGCAAGGGTTTTCGAACTTAAGACCTCCAACATTAAAGTCCCAAGCCTAAACCACTGGCCACCCCGCAGGGTTCTATTCCCATTTTGGTCCTTGCTTTAGATATTATTTTGATTAGAATTGATTGTTGTTAGTTTGTTGTTGATTAGAATAATCGTATTATATGGTATGATTTGCTACTGATTTTTTAGTTTGTTACTTTCTCTCTGTAATCACTCCTCGTATGGCTATGATTTGCAGCTAAACTTGAAATAATATTCTAACTCTGGCTGCCATTTTAAATCAATTAAAAGAACATATTGTTATGACAGTCTTTGGTTTGCAATCCATGATCATTAGAGCAAGAAATGCAACATACATTCCTAGGCTTCGAAGGAAAAAGTCATCACCATTAGAAAAACTCCAATACCCATCATATCCTTATCACATGAGAATAATTGAAAAACTACATCAGTTGGAAAAATATCACATCTCAAATGAGGACCGAACTAGGGTTGGTATTGAAGCTTGTAAGCGGAGGTACTGAAAAGGTAAATATAGTCAATTATTTGACTAGAACTCCTTCACCGGGTGAGGAATATTACTATGAAGAGGATACTTATGCGGTGAATGATCAAATCGAGGGTTTTCGAGCCAAGGTTCCAACTCGGATAATTGGCGCCAAGGGCAAGGAAACCAAGGTCGGAACTATGGTAACTATAACCGAGAGGGTCAATATGTTCGGGATGGGAACTACAATCGCGACAACAACTATAACCTAAACAACTACGGCAACATAAACAATCGGGTTGGGTCTTATGTCCCGCCTCAAAATTGGGAATCTGGTAATAGGGAAGCTGGAGGTAATATGTCACGTATTGAGGATATGATGCAGAAAATGATGAAGAGGTTTGATGCGATTGATGAGAATGTGAAGGAGATGCGAAATGACTTGTCTGCTATTGGTCAAAAAGTTAATGCCCATGCAGTGTCAATCAAACATCTTGAGCTACAAATGACTCAGTTGTCTACTACGGTAAACCCACGTCAACCTGGAACACTTCCTAGCAACACCATCCAAAATCTAAAGAATGATGGGCATTGTATGGCAGTCACTACTCGAAGGGGTAAGCAAACCATTGATCCACCGATGCCATCTAGGGTTGAAGTTAAAGTTAGTAAAGATGATGATGTGATTAAGGTAAATGAAGATCCCGAGAATGCAACAGATAAGAAAGTGGAGATAACTCAGAAAGTTGTGCCTATGTCTAGATCGCCACCTCCTTTCCCATAGAGGTTAGTAAAGAAAACTGAAGAAGGCAAATACTATAGATTTAAGAGTATGTTGAAGCAGCATTCCATGAATGTGCTGTTGATAGAAGCTTTGAAGAAAATGCCTAGGTATATGAAGTTTATGAAGGACTTGGTAACTAAAAAGTGGGCCGTGAGTTTTGAAGATGATGATAAGTTGCAACATTGTAGTGCTATTGCTACAAGGTCTCTTGTGCAGAAGAAGGAGGATCATGGTGCTTTCACGATTCCTTGTACCATCGGGTTGCTACATTTTGCAAAGGCGTTGTGCGATTTGGGAGCTAGTATCAATCTGATGCCGTTGTCTATCTACAAGAAGTTGGGTTTAAGGGATCCAAAACCGACTGCGACTGCTTATGGCCGACAGAACTGTGAAGAAGCCCATTGGTGTGCTCCAAGATGAACTAGTGAAAGTGGAGTTTTTTATCTTTTCGGTGGATTTTGTGATGCTCGATAGTGATGTTGACTTTGAGGTCCCCATTATTCTTGAGAGACCATTCCTAGCCACTAGGCGCACTTTGGTTGATATGGAGAAAGGGCAGATGAAGTTTCGATTGAACAATAAAAAGGCAACTTTCAATATCTCTAGTTCCATGAAGTAAAGTAGTGAGCTCAAATCGGTATCTATGGTGACACATATTGTAGAGAGTGGTTATGTGGTATCTGTTGAAGAGAGGCTAGGTGTTGATGCACTAGCATGATAATGATGAACTTTGATGGTGATGGTATTAAAGACTATGATGAATTGGTCACCGCACTTGATAGGTTTGAATTTCGGTCAAAACCAAAGAGATTGGAGCTAGACATGAAGAATCTCGACTCTCCACCTGCTAGACCGTCTGTTGAAGAGGCTCTGAAATTGGAGCTTAAAGTTCTACCATCACATTTGAGGTATGTATTCTTAGGGAAAGATGGTACTATACCGGTCATAATTGCGGCAGATTTGAATATGGCACAAGTTGAGGCATTGGTTTCCGTATTGAAAAGGTTCAAGCGAGCTATTAGATAGACTATTGCGGACATTATTGGGATCCCTCCCGATATTTGTTCTCATAAAATTCAACTCATGCCGGATCACAAGCCTAGTATTGAACATCAGAGAAGACTAAATCCGCCTATGCAAGAGGTAGTTAAGAAGGAAATCATCAAGTGGTTAGATGCTGGAGTTATTTATCCAATTGCAGATAGTAGTTGGGTGTGTCCTATTCAGTGTGTGCCTAAGAAAGGTGGGATTATTGTGGTACCTAATGAGAGAAACGAGATTGTTCTGATGCGGCCTATGACTGGATGGAGAGTCTGCATGGATTACCGAAAGTTAAATGCTTGGACAGAACAGGACCATTTTCCTATACCATTCATGGATCAGATGTTGGATAGACTTGCAGATAAGGGTTGGTATTGTTTTCTTGATGGTTATTCGGGCTACAATCAGATTTCTATAGCTCCGGAAGACCAAGAGAAAACCACCTTCACTTGCCCTTATGGGACTTTCGCCTTCAAACGGAGGCCATTTGGGTTGTGCAATGCTCCAGTAACCTTCCAGCGTTGTATGATGTCGATATTTTCTAATATGGTGGAGGACACTATTGAGGTGTTCATGGATGATTTCTCTGTGGTAGGTGACTCTTTTGATCGTTGCTTGAATAATCTGGCCGAGGTACTTAAAAGGTGTGAAGATTGCAATCTTGTGCTAAATTGGGAAAAATGCCACTTTATGGTGAAAAAAGGGATAGTTCTGGGTCACCGAATTTCTAAGAAGGGCATTGAGGTAGATAAAGCGAAAGTTGAGGTAATAGAAAAGCTTCCACCACGTATCTATGTAAAAGGTGTTAGAAGTTTTCTTGGGCATGCAGGTTTTTATAGGAGGTTCATCAATGACTTCTCCAAAATTGCACATCAATTGTGCAATCTGCTCGAAAAAGAGTATAAGTTTGATTTTGATGATGCTTGCCTGAGAGCATTTGGTGAGTTGAAGGAGAGTTAGTTACTACACCTATAATTATTTCATCGAATTGGGGACAACCGTTTGAGGTAATGTGTGATACAAGTGAAGTGGCGCTTGGTGCGGTATTGGGATAGAGGCAAGAGAAGATTCTTCATCCTATTTACTATGCTAGAAAAGCTCTAAATGTGGCTCAAAAGAACTATATAGTGACTGAACAGGAGCTTCTTGTAGTGGTTTTCGCATTCGAGAAATTTCGATCCTACTTGCTTGGTACTAAGGTCATTGTGCACACTGACCATTCTGTATTGAGGTATTTGATGGCGAAGAAGGATGCAAAACCGAGGTTGATTAGACGGGTATTATTTCTGCAAGAGTTTGAATTTGTGGTGAAAGATAGAAAGGGGACAGAAAATCAAGTTGCGGATCACTTGTCCAGATTGGAGGAAGAAGCTATGCTCAAGCTTAGTGATAGGGCTGAAATTAATTATTCTTTTCCAGATGAACAGGCATTGGCTGCTTCTCATGATTTGATTCCTTGGTTCGCAGACTTTGCTAACTACTTGACAAGTGATCTGGTTCCATCGGATTTATCTTTTCACCAAAGGAAAAAGTATATGCATGATGTTAAGAAGTTCTTTTGGGATGAACCTTACTTGTATCGGAGTTATGCTGATGGGATTATTTGTCGTTGTGTTCCCGAGGTTGAGATGTTGAGTATACTAGAGGCGTGCCATTTATCGCCTGTTGGGGGGCATCATAGTGGTATTTGGACTACGCATAAAATTTTGAAGTGTTGGTATTACTGGCCTACCATCCACCAAGATGCTCATGATTTTGCCAAGTCTTGTAATCGTTGCCAAAGAGAAGAAGGAATTTTGAAGAGGCAAGAGCTTCTTATGAATCCTATATTGGTGATAGAGTTGTTTGATGTGTGGGGCATTGATTTTATGGGTCCATTTATGAGTTCACATGGGATGAAGTATATTCTTGTTGCGGTTGATTAAGTGTCGAAGTGGGTGGAAGCAGTTGCGCTTCCCAACAATGAAGGTAAGAGTGTCACCGCAGTCTTGAAAAAGAATATCTTCTCCAGATTGGTACACCTAGGGCGATTATCAGCGATGGAGGTTCCCACTTTTGTAATAAGTTGTTCAAGGCGTTACTTGAGAAATATGGCGTCCGCCATAATGTAGCCACTCTTTACCATCCGCTGTCTAGTGGGCAAGTTGAAGTGTCCAACCGAGAGATCAAGCAGATTTTGGCAATGACTGTGAACTCTAATAGAACGGATTGGTCAAGGAAGCTTGATGATGCTCTATGGGCCTATCGCACCACATTCAAGAGTCATATATGTATGTCACCCTACCAACTTGTATATGGGAAGTCTTGCCATTTGCCGGTAGAGTTAGAGCATAAGGCTATGTGGGCGCTAAAGAAGCTAAATTTGGATTGGGGCGCCACATCAAATAAGAGAATGGGTGGCTTGAATAAGCTTGATGAGTTTCGCCTAAGGGCTTATGAAAGTTCAGCCTTGTACAAGAAGAAGATGAAGAAGTATCATGATCAAAGGATTGAAAGGCGATAATTTGTTGTGGATGATCTTGTGTTTCTATTCAACTCTAGGTTGCGCTTGTTTTCGGGCAAGCTCAAGTCCAAGTTGACCGGGCCATTCTTAGTCAAGCAAGTGCTCCCACATGGAGCGGTGGAGCCTAAAAACAGTGAGGGAACAAGGTTCAAAGTGAACACGCAAAGGATTAAGATATATCTGGTAAACGGGGAAAGTGTGCAAGAAGTTGTTGAGGCCTATGTTCTTGATAAGTCTGAGTAATCAAGAGGCCCGCATCGTGCCACGATGTTAAATCAAGCGCTGCTTGGTAGGCAACCCAAGATGTACAATCTAGCGAACAATAGGTTTTTTCTTTTCGGTTTGGTAATTTTCATAGTTTATTTGATTTTGTTTTTGTATTCCTTTGGATAGGTGTTTTCTTCCTGTTTTAGTGTTGGCTAGATATATCATAGGGTCCGTGTCTAAAAAGTGTTCAGAAAATGTAAAAAGAAAGGCCTAACGGTTGCTACATGTGCAGGGTTGAAAAATAAAATCTACAGAAAAAGTCTGGTGCAGAGGTCTACAGACCCCATCGATGGTATGTGGTTCATTCCACTGACCGTGGATAGCGTCCAATGATCCGAGGTAAGTTTCCTAAATTTTCTAAGTGTTAGAGTGACCTACGGATCCCATCTACAGACCGTAGGTCGACCCACGGACCGTAGATGGGGTCTCGTGGGTCCGAACCCTAGGTCTGCCTAACCCGACCCGGACTCCTCTTAAATAAAACCCTCCCTTTTCAAATCATTTTCCCACTTCCAAAATTACCTCCCAACCATTTCTAAACCCCCCAAATTCCTAAAATCCTTCCATATTACCATCAATCTCCCAAAAAAATCACTCCACGTTTTCCCCCCATGTTCCTAATCATCTTTTCTCTCCCAAAAACACCCATCACCAAATCCCCCAAAAGATTCCGGTGTCCGGGTTCGGTGGAAAAGGGCAAGTTAGAAGTATTGGAAGTCTTGAGTCGTCTCACAATCACCCTATTTCCTTTGCTTGTAAAGTAATCGACTTTCCCCTCACTTTGAATTTCAAATTCATTATTGTTAAAAAAAGTCCGAATTTGGGTCTTGACCTTGGGTGTTTGATTGTATGAAATGCATGCTAAACTAAAACTATAGAACACTCTTGGGACGATAGATATTGATTATGTGTCTTTATAATAAAATCAGTGTAAGAGTATAAATGCAAGTTTCGACTTAGGGTTCCTAGTCTTATATGCAATTCATGTTAAACATTGAGTAATTGGAAGCCTAAGGATGACAAATTAGAATAAATTGTGTTGAAATGCATGATTAGACTAGGAGAAATTATTGAAATTGGTAAAATTAGGCTTCACACTTGAAGCATGTCTGAGACCTGGCATAGACCCAAACCACGAAACCCCGTCTACGGACTGTAGGTCAATCTACGGACCGTAGATTAGGTCCGTGGATTGTGGCACATAGAAATCCCTCTAAGTATGGAACCACGGAGGTGGACTATGATCCGTATTTCAATCTACGGACCGTTCTGCACATCCGTGGTTCCCATTAGAGCCCAACTTTTTGGGACTCCTAATCTACGGACGGGATCCACGGACCGTAAATGACCTTTGTAGCCACTGTCTGAATTTTTTTTAGTTTTTGTTTTTGTTCGTTCTTTGTTCTAAAAAATTTTTAAGTGTGTTTTTAGAATATATTAGTTCTAATTCTCCCTCCACAAGTACCATGGTCAAGAAGAAATCCATAGCCCTCAAGGGGAGATCCAAATCTGTGGCACCGACTTTTTAGCTAATCAATGAAGACACCGATATGGACAAGGATCCCGAATATGTCCCCCCCACTAGAAGAACATCACCCATAGCACCCCGGGCTACTCGAAATTAAACCAAGAAGATGGTCCCCGATGTAGTCACTGACTCTCAGCCTGATGAGGAGGATACACTGATCCAGTCACCGGCTGCGTCTGCTTCCAGTTCTGAATGTACCTCTGCTGCAGGGTCTGCTTCGGGGTCCGCTACCAGGTCTGCCATCGACTCCAATGCACATGATGGGGCTGCCTCGTCTGATGAGGCTACCAGTTCGGGAGAGGTTCCAGTACCACCAACAACCGACCCTGCTCCAGTAGCTGTGGAGCCAAACCGGTGGTGCGTGGAAGGCCAATGACAAATCTACAGGGATGCCAATATGCTAAATAAAAAGGAGAAATGGCTAGGCTGATTACTGAAGAGCGCAGAGTCCTCACGGGGAGCTTACACACTATTCTCGACATCCACCAGCTTTTTCAGCTTCACAAGTGCGATTGGATGGCTAGGATCCCCGGGACTTATAGTGAGGAGATTGTGTAGGAGTTTTATGCCTCCTATGCTTCCACTCTCCGCGGGACTATTGACAAAAGGTCCAAGCCCACAGCCTAGGACCCTCTCACTTCTACTCTGGTCTGAGGCTTTCCGATGGACATATCACATACCACCATCAGTCGATTCCTCTACGGCCCTAGCCCTGATCACACTTGGGCACTCAACACGGCCGAATTTGACTATAGATGGGATATAGTAAGGAGTGGAGCCTTCCAGCGTAATGCCGAACAGAGGGAGGTTGTTTTACTTTGGCTGGACAAGTACATCATCGTGGATGGAGAGCATGCGGAGTGGGTCACCGCACAACAATTAGGTATTCTGAAGGCCACCTTGAATCTAGTGGCGAAGTTCTTTTGGTTACTGATACGGAACATGGTGTCACCCACTAAGGCTGACAATACGCTTACATGGGATAGAGTGGTTATGGCGGCGGCGTTAGTAGCGGGACTCGAGATCGACTTTGCCCTCATGCTATTGGCAGAGATTCATGAGAGGGCTTTCAAGAACTCTACCACTTACCCTTTTCCTTGCCTCATCTTTTAGCTATGCATGGACGCTGGAGTGCCGATCTAGCATTGTGACAAGTTGACCAGGCCAACAGGGACACTAGATATAGGCCTTATCCGGGATGAGGCAAATATAGCGGCACCACGCAGACCGTCGCAGGTTGATGTCCCTCATATGGGTACATATGTAGTAGATGTTATGGATCAGATGCAGGGTGATGATTCGGCCCCTCCAACCCCCACTAATGATGCCCCGGCCTCCTCATCTCAGGCCGCTAGTCGGGCCCCTAGCTCATCTAGAGCCACCTTACCTTCTGGAGTTGTTGTTGTGCTCTTGGCTCGAGTTCAAAAATTGGAGGCGCAAATGGCCACACTGTTTCATCATGTGAAGAAATGGATGCAGAAGTCTATTGCAGAGTCCAAGGCTTGGATGGAATAGAGGATGGCAACCATGATGGACTAGAAGGTCCATCCTATTCATAAGCGCCTGGATGGCTTCGAGTTGCGAGTCCTCGAGCGGCCAGCCCCTGCTACAGATCTGTCCTCTTTTCGGACCAAGTTAGACCGTCTCCAGGCCAACCTTGATGGCATCATGGTCACACCCACAGATGAGCCATAGTCTACACATGATGTGTTTGCAGATGATACAGTGCTTGGTACTTTATTCAGCGAGGACATAGCACAGCCCGAGCCTACCCGAGCCCGAGGGAAGCAGCACCGGTCTAGCCACATTTCTGGCACTACTGAGGATGCTCGAGCAAGGAAGCGGGAACGCCAGCAGCATGAGCAAGCTAGTAAAGCCTATATTGCAGATGAGGAGTTGCGCCAGAGAGGGCTCGTGAGAGTGCTCTTGGGGCTTCGAGTTCTACGCCTGTTACTGTGGCTGTTGATGTTGCGCGAGAGGATGTGAGCACCACTGATGGTGCGGAAATAGTAATTGTTAGCACTACTGAGGGTGATGTGATAGATGAGGTGGGCACTACTGAAGTTGACCCAAGTGTTGTTCCAGCGGTCTCTGGGAAACCGGACCCACCTGCTTCCTGATGAGTTTCTGGCGCTATACACCACAGGTTTTCTTCACCATGATCCAAATATTTGAGCCTAAAATTGACAAATTCTTTTGATTCACCTAACTCACCTTCCCTTGAAAACATTGTTTTGGCCTTGATCCCTCCTTGGACATGTGCACCTTGACTTAGGCCAAAAGCCTAATTTGAGGGTGCCTAAGCCTGAAAAGTGACCTTGATCTTGGCCCTAGTCCAACATCGGACATTGTGAACCTCAACTAATGCAAAATGCATAAGTTGAGGGTGACTATGAAAAAGGAAACCAAATGAAAGAAAGGGTATGAAAAAAGTTGTGTTGAAAAGAGGAAAAAGTTTGAAAAAGGATGTGACTTTGTGAAAATAAAAAGAAGAAAAACAAAGTAAAAGAAAAATAAGAAAATGAGAATTAAGTGTCAAAAAGTCAAAAGTCGCATCCTTGGTTGAAAAGACTGAAGGGAAAGAAATTGAGATGAAAAGTTGCCAAAATTAGGTCAAGGAAGAGGTAAATAGCCAATGTAATGTCAAGGAGGGAAGAAAGTCACTAAAAGTACCTAAATGTACCACACCTGACCCCGTGCCTACGTTACAAGCTAAGAAAAGTTCTATAATGATCCTAGCAAGTAGTTTGGAGAGTCTAAGTAGTGAAAATAAGGGCAAGCCTATGGTATTGAGCACTAACTGTATTTGAAATTACTTCTGACCGTGAGTGTTGAATGAATCCTTATACTAAAAATCATATTCATTGTGTGAAAAAAGGGATTTCGTTTGAAGTAAGGGCACTAGTTACATTGTCGGAAAGTTGGTACCTTAGTGATAACAAAACGGTGTATGTTGTGTGTTGATTGGTCGATCTTTGTCATACTTTGATCCGCATGAATTAAATTGTTGAGTCTAAGAGAAAAGATTTGCACTCGAAAAGAGAGTCGGGATAGAGAGCCATGTAATTGCTTGTGTTTGAATGCTTGCTTCTATACAAGTGTCATTTAGAATCTTAGTTCATCGCTTAAGGACAAACAACGAATTTAAGTTGAGGGTGTTGATATACCGTGAGTTTACGATATTTTTAATATATTTCACTTAAGAGTTTTGTGCGTCTAGGGCCATTTAGTATTGGTTTTAATGCATTTTTATCATGTTTATAGGAAATATGTTCAGATGTGGAAACTGAGAGACACAGCTGAAGGATGTGCAGAAAAGGGCATCTACAGAGGTGATCTACGGACCGAAGGTCCATTCACGCTCCGTAGTTGGTGACTGTAGATGGGCAGGCAAGGCTTGAAGGAAAATCAGGGAATTCTTGACTAAGTGTGGAACCACGGTTGCAAATGATGGACCGTAGATCGACCTACGAGCAGTACTGATGTTCCATCAAATCATTCAGAGAGGGGTTCTAGTACCTGATTTTGAAGATTCTAAGTATGGAGCAGCAGAGGAGGATCCACGGTCCGTACTGTGGATCCGTCGATTAATTCAGAGAACTGGAGATTTTGAAGATTGGAAAATTGCCCAAGTCCTGAGCCACAGAAGGGACCTACGGACCGTAGATCAATCCACGGTCCATAGGTCAGTGTTATAGATCGAAGATGCGTCCTGAAACATTAATTCCTTATTTCGTTTCCTTTGTAGTCAGGACTTGTTTTTCTATATATAGAGCATGTAAACCTCGTTTCTGGGGGTTAGACATTATTACTTTGTTCTAGTATTTTGGTTTGGGAGATTAACTTGCAACTTTAGCAATTCTTAATTTCCTAAGCACGTTTTGACGATTTTGACTTTGAAATTCAAGTTGAGATTCTAGGTTTATTCTACTCTATTAAGTCAGTTCATGTTTATTTTCCAATTATGTAGGGACTCTGGAATACCGATCTAGCATTGCGCCAAGTTGATCAAGCCAACAGGGACCCTGGATATAGGCCTGATTCGAGATGAGGCAAATGTGGCGGCACCACGCTAAGAGCCGCAGGTTGATGTATCTCTATTGGGAGCAGATTTGGTAGATGATGTGAGGCAACTGCAGGGTGATGCTCCTTCCCCTTAAGCCCACACTGATGATGCCACGGGCACACCTTCTCAGGCTGCCAGTCGGGCCCCAAGCTCGTCTAGAGCCACCTCACCTTCTGGAGTTGCTGGTGTGCCCTTAGCTCGAGTTCAAAAATTGGAGGCGCAGATGGCCACACTATTACATCATGTGAAGCCAAAGATGCAGAAGTCTATTGCGGAGTCCGAGTCTAGGATGGAGCGGAGGATAGAGACCATGATGGACTAGAAGGTCCAGGCCGTTCATAAGAACCTGGATTCCTTCGAGTTACGAGTCCTCGATCGGTCAGCCCTTGCTACAGATCTTTCCTCTTTTCGAACCGAGTTAGACAGCTTCCGGGCCGACCTTGATTCCATCATGGTCACACACACAGATGAGCCCGAGTCTGCCCATGATGTGTTAGCAGATGATACAGTGCTTGGTGCTCTATTCAGCGTGGAGATAGCACAGCCCGAGCCTACCCGTGCCCGAGATAAGCGACACCGTTCTAGTCATATTTCTGACACTACTGAGGATGCCTGTGCTAGGAATCGGAACGCCAGCAGAATGAGCAAGCTAGGAGGGCCTCCATTGTGGATGAAAATTTGCGCCGACAGAGGGTTCATGAGAGTGCCCTTGGGGCCTAGGGTTCTACGCCCGTTATTGAGGTCGTTGATGTTGTGTGAGAGGATGTGAGCACCACTGATGGTGCGGTAAGAGTGATTAATCACACTACTAAGGGTGTCCCAATTGTTGTTCCAATAGGCTCTGGGAAACCGAACCCACCCGCTTGTTAATGAGTCTTCGGTGCTATGCACAACAGGTTTGCTTCACCCAATCCTTTGATATTTACTTTTTGTGCATTAGGGATAATTGCACTCTAATTTTTTTTTGGGTGGGGTAAATGGATTGTGAGTGATAGGGTGAAGTCTGAGTAATCCAACTCATAATCCTCTCTTGGGGTTTTCTTGCGTGTGTTTTTTTCCCCAAGAGACTGTTTTAATTTCTGTTGAACCGGCATGTGTTAGGATTGTCTGTGTAGAAGCATGATAAAGAATGAAGCATGATGGCATGATTAAGAATGAAAAATGATACCCGTCCAAAAATTGTGATATGTGTTATATTTTGTAGGCTAGAATGAGTTGAATGTGTTGGCTCTGAGTATGACATGATAAAGAACCAACTTGATCTCATGACTTAAGCTACAAAACTTAAATTGGATAATCTAATAATCTGAAAATGAAACTATGTGCCAAGAGTGTGTGAGAAAGGTTGATTGTTCAGACAGTGTTGTGCCAATCTAGAACTTACCCCGTTGGTCCTGCTAGGATAATCTGAACTAGCAGTTAGGAAGTGATCATAGGCCATTGTTCAAATTAGTCCACTTAAGCCTAAAATTATCTAACCAAATGATAACATTATTCCCTTTTAATCCGAATATTTGAGCCTAAAATTGACCAATTCTTTTGATTCACCTAACTCACCTTCCCTTCAAAACATTTTCTTGGCCCCGGTCCCTCCTTGGACATGTGCACCTTCACTTAGGCCAAAAGCCTAAGTTGAAGGTGGCTAAGCCCAAAAGTTACCTTGATCTTGGCCCTGGTCCGACATCGGACATTGTGCACTTCAACTAATGCAAAATGTATAGGTTGAGGGTGGCTATGAAAAAGGAAACCAAATGAAAAAAAAGGGTACGAAAAGAGTTTCGTGTTGAAAAGAGGAAACGTACAAAAGAGGATATGACTTTGTGCAAAAGAAGTAAAAGAAATGTGTGAAAAGAAATAAAAGAAAAAAAGTGAAAAATAAGAGTCAAAAAGTCGAAAGTCACATCCATGTTGCAAAGAAATAAGGGAAATGGCTTAAAATGGAAGGATGCCAAAAAAATAGGTCAAGGAAGAGGTAAAAAGCCAATATAATGTCAAGGAGGGCAGAAAGTCACTAAAAAAGTACACAAATGTACCACACCTGACCCTGAGCCTACATTACAAGGTAACAAACTCCTATCGTGATCCTAGAAACTAGTTTGGAGAGTCTAAGCAGTGAAAATACGGACAAGCGTATGGTATTGAGCACTAACTATACTTGAAATTACTTCTCAGCGTGAGTGTTGAATGAATCCTTGTACTCAAAATCATATTCATTGTGTGAAAAAGGGTTTTCGTTTGAAGTAAGGGCACTAGTTACATTGTCGGAAAGTTGGTACCTTGGTGATAGCAAAACAGTGTATGTTGTGGGTTGATTGGTCGATTGTTTTCATATTTTGATCCGCATGAGTTAGCTTGTTAAGTCTAAGAAAAAAGGTTTGCACTCGAAGAGAGAGTCGGGATAGAGAGCCATGTTATTGCTTGTGCTTGAATGCTTGCTTCTATACAAGTGTCGTTTAGAGTCTTAGTGTGTCGCTTGAGGACAAACGATGAATTTAAGTTGAGGGTGTTGATATACCATGAGTTTATGGTATTTTTAATACATTTCACTTAAGAGTTATGTGTGTCTAGGGCTATTTTGTATTGGTTTTGATGCATTTTTATCATGTTTGTAGGAAATATGTTCAGACGTGCAAACTAAGAGACACAGTTGAGGGATGTGCAGAAAAGGACATCTATAGAGGTGATCTACGGACCGTAGGTCCATTCACACTCCGTAGTTGGTGCGTAGATGGGAAAGCAAGGCTTGAAGGAAAATCAGGGAATTATTGACTAAGTGTGGAACCAGGGTTGCAAGCTATGGACCGTAGATCGACCTACGGGCCGTACTAGTGTTCCGTCAAATCATTCAGAGAGGGGTTCCAGTACCTGATTTTGAAGATTCTAAGTATGGAGCTACAGAGGAGGATCCATGGACCGTAGATCAATCCACAGTCCGTACTGTGGATTCGTCGATTGATTCAGAGAAGTGGAGATTTTGAAGATTAGAAATAGCCTATGTCCCGAGCCACGGAAGGGACCTACAGACCATAGATCAAGCCACTGTCCGTAGGTCAGTGTCGTAGATCGAAGACGCATCTTGAAACATTATTTTCTTATTTCGTTTCCTTTTTAGTTAGGACTTGTTTTTCTATATATAGGGCATGTAAACCTCGTTTTTAGGGGTTAGACATTATTATTCTTTTTCTAGTTTGTGGCTTTGGAGATTAACTTGCAACTTTAGCAATTCTTAATTTCCCAAGCACGTTTTTTTGATTTTGACTTTGAAATTCAAGTTGAGATTCTGGGTTTATTCTAATCTATTACGTAAGTTCATGATTTCTTCTTCTGATATTATGAATTGTGTTCTTGCTATTATGGGTAACTAAATCCACAACTAGGGTTGTGGGAACCATGAGTGATTAACGAAGTATGACTAGTAATTAAGCCATTCTTGAATAGTGTTGTTGCATGCATTGATAATTCTTTCGCTTAGAAATCTTTTTAACGAGTGCACACGTTAGAACTCGCCTTGTTATTACTTGTCGGACCAAGGAGGTAATTAACAAGAAAAGAATTATCAACATAGATTTAGTGTGATACTATCTAATAGTCTATTGTCGATTGGTGCGAGGGTGAAAACTAAGTCATACATCGATGTGATGTCTAATATGAGGTAAAGGTAAGGGTTAGTAAATTAAACACACGTAGCCGGACCAAGGTTCGGGGTGAAATTCGCTATATGCCAGACCAAGTATATAGGGATACATAACTTACCACTTTGCATGTAATACACTAGGAAAGGATTGTTATTACTAGGATTACATTGTTATGAGCTTACGAGGAACACACATGCCCTAGTTTTTTCTTCATCTTGATAACCACCAAAGTTTGAATCTTGCCCACTAATTGATTACATAATTTCCAGACTTTGTTACACAAATCCGGGGGGGGGG
>JAJOOR010033240.1:0-11795 GCA_036250505.1 Solanum acaule | reverse complement strand
TTCTTCAACCATTAGTCTTTCATAATCAAGTGAACTACTTCACAAGCCACCTCCAAGTATACTTGTGCAAGGCCAAGGTAGCATCCCATAATACTACCTAAGCTAAGTACCTCTCTTAGGTCATTCTCGGTCATAGTCCACCTTCATAGTCAAGGCCTAGGTTCACATGTCATAAGAGTACTATACCCCTAACTCACCTCAAGGCACACTTGTGCAATGCATGTGGGGCATCCCATAATACCACACACACTAAGCATATCCTTAAAGTCACCATATTCATATTTACCATTTCTAGGTGTCACCATAGATTTACTTCATATTGACAAGGAACTATCAACTTAAGTCAATCATATCATAGAAGGCAACTATAACAACTATCTGAGCTAGACATACATCACATAAGAGGACACTTCATAAGTAGATTCAAGTCATACTTGTGCCATGTATGAATGGCATCCCATACTACCATCCACACTAAGTACTTCTTTAGGTTAACTTACTCAATGCTAACTATCTTTCATTCTAATCTATTAAGAGTAGCATACTACCATGCTAGACCTAACTACCATGGAATAACATCATATCATACAATCCAAGCTATCTAAGGAAGGATACAAGTATACCAACCTAGCCACCATGCAACCATTCAATAAGATGCAAGCTATCCATAGGGGAGTATGAATCCTCAACCCTAAGCTATCCTTAGGAGAGTATAATATCTCAATCTTAAGCTATCATGAAATGGTCTTGGCCTAACCAAGTCAAGCTACCATGAAGGCATTCTAGTCATGCTACTTCAAGCTAACCTTAGGAGAGCTTAATTCCTCAATCCCAAGCTACCATGCCTATACTTATGCAAGCTACCATGAAAAACATCCTACCAATGCTAGTTCAAGCTAACCTTAGGAGAGCTTAATTCATCAATCCCAAGCTACCATGATATCTACAATCCCAAGCTACATAATTCAACTATCCATGAAGGAATCATAAGACTCAACCTCAAGCTATTCTAGTCTAACAAGCATGATTCATTTTAGGTGATTAACCTTTCACATTCTACATACATGCACGATAACTCATCATATTAGACTTATTCTATAAGCCTTAGTGATCAACATTATGATTTCAAGCCCTACATTCAAACCTTACTTCACAATCATCATACTAGTCTAGATTTCAAGGCACATTAGCCCTAAACCTTAGTCATAAGCCAACTCTAAGCATAATTCATCAAAAGTCCCAATTCTTAATCATTTCAATTCATATTCTAACATACATGCATAAGTCTAGTCAATTCATGATCTCATATTCATATCCTTGGATATAGTCCATACATATCAACAACCCAAGAGAAAAAAATCATCAATTCCTCATCAAAAGATCTAAACCCACATACTTTGGAAATTAGGGTAAATCATGGAATTCACATAAATTCTTCATAATATCATGAATCAACATCAATTTAATCATATATGAGTAGTATCCAACTGTTTGGAATCATACCCACATAAAACCCATGCATTGGAAGTAACCCTACCTTCATTGGGGGTTTTCTTCACAAATTAGGGGAAATTCTAGGGGACTCTATGGGTGGAAGAACCCATAGATGAAGAGCTAAACATACCTTGATCAAAGACCTAGCACAAGCCTTTAGCAATAAATCCTTTGTTCTTAACCCTAGCTTTAACCCTAGCTTCTTCTTCAATGGATGTTCTTCTTAGAGAGAGAAATATTTGAGGGAGGAGTGATTTGGGGTTTTGAATTGAGTCTAATCTAAATTTACTTAAAACTAAGGGGTATATACTTAAAATAGTCTAAATAGGTTAATAAAATACATATAAAACGACCCCTACTTAAACCTAGTCGAATAGGATTTTACTTAATTGTCCTCAACTTGGCAGCCCCGTCCCAGGCACCACGGTCCGTGGTGGTTCCCGTGGTCCATGGACCAGTAGCTCCCCCAACCCTTTTTGGCCCTCAACCACCCTAATTTGCTAAGGCACCTTCACGGGCACTTTGACGGGCCGTGGTCAAGCCAATGGCTCGTGAAGTGCCTCGTGGACTTGGGGCAGTGTCTAGGCCTCTTGGCCTGGCCTCCCAAGTGTCTAAGGAGTCTTAAAGGACCCCTTCATGGACCGTGGTCCACATCACTGGTCGTGAAGGTGGTCGTAAACTCTTAGGCAATGGCTGCCAAGGTTGGGCAGCCTTGGCCCTTTGGCTTAGGCTTGCCCTTTTGCCTTGGTGGCTGCCCTTCCCATGCACCACCAAATACCTATAGGTCATCTAGGCTACTAGGTATAATTCCCACCTAGATTCCCTACCATTAAACTCCTCAGTCACAACACATAAAGTCTCATCTATGACACTATTTCACATACGACACACCATAGAACCCTAGATTGTGGCTCGAGTTTGGTCTATTAGTTTCTGGGGTGTTACAATGAAATAGGGCTCAACTCAACAATAAGATACTCAACTTTGGATACTCAACTCAAGATAAAACAACAATAAAAGATGCAATATATGAAAAACTTTTAAAATAGTAGATAGCAACTCAATGTATTGAAGAATAAAATAATAACTCAGTTTGTATATAAAAATACAATATATCTCTGTGGGAGATTCTCTAACCGACAACCATCAGTATGAGCTATGTGATGATACAACGTCTAGCCCGCGTTGCCATAACTATCCTATACTTTGCCAAAGTATAGAACCTACTACTAAGTGTATCCACTAGTCTATGCTAAAAAGCATTAAAGAATCATCTAAAAAGTGTTACCCTTTCTACCCACGTTGCTACATGGTTTATGGGGGCTGTGAGTTTTCTGAACTCTTTTCCATATCGGTGCTCAATACTACTCCCAAAATATAACTAGATCATATGTTTAAAAACATAATTCTTTCTCTGGTTTGAGATTATTACTGTAAATCTTTCTCTTAAAAGAGATGGTACTCAAAATTGCTCAAAACTCTTTTGGAAATCGGTGTTTCCTCTTATCTTAAATGTGAAAATATTTACCCTTGGGAATACTTAGTTCCCGTATATCATTTTAAAGAAAATGAACTCAACTCTACTCTTTCTCAAACTCAACTTCTCAAGTCATAAAAACAAGTTTAGAAAAAAATTGTATAAGACTTCTCAAAATAGGATTCATGCCGAATTATGGACGTGAACGACTCAATTCAAGGTTTTCAATAACCATACATAGAATTCATTACTCGAAACTCAACAACTCGGATTCAATGATACTACTCATTTCAAGAATTCTCAACTCAGAGGGTTCATACGGAATTATGGGCATAAACAACTCAACTCAAGGACTTCATGATACTACTCATCTCAAGAATGTTCAACTCATAGGGTTCATGTGGAATTATGGGCATGAACAACTCAACTCAAGGACTTCTTGGGTAACATGTAATATTTCCATGATTAGGAATATAATCTCAAAAGGGTTAGGAACTCAATACCCTAAACTTGAAACTTGAAGATACTACTCCTCTCAAAGATACTCAATTTATGAAGTTCATGCGGAATTTATGGGCAAGAATGACTCGACTCGAGGGTCTACATAATAATATGGAACTCATGTATATGACTCATATAATTCTCATGCTTACTTCCTCAAAACTTAACTCAAAATCGATAGTTGATCTCAAAGGATTCACAATTGAATTCATAGGCTTTCTTGAACTTTATTCTTAACTCTCTCTTGAATTTGAATTATGAATTCAAGAGTTATGATTCATGATATGAAGGATCTCGTGATGATAATGTAGACTCATGAATACATTCTCCTCATTCTCATACTCACTTGCTCGAGTCTTGAAACAAGTTATTAGAAATTGTAGAAGACTCCACAAAAAGACTCAAAGAGACTTTCTCAAAATGTTCGAAAGAACTCTCAAGACTTAAATCTTAACTCTACCTTGAATTTGAATTATGAATTCAAGGTTATGATTCATGTTATGATAGGTGTTTAGAAGTAGTTTAGAGTAGTTAGAATCATAAGGTAGTGAAGATAAACTTTAAAGGAACTCAAACGGGACAACCGACAGAAAGGGAGTAGAGGTAGGCAACCCTGGCGCACTGCTGGCGCGGGGCGCCATCCCTTAAGCTTCAGAGACACTATCTTGGGGCACTGATGGGGCACCGCCCTAGCCTTTCCCTAGAACTCTCCGACGAATTTCTCTTTCGATTTTTGGCCCTAATTTGCCTATAATCGAATGGTTTCTTCCCAACTCACTTAGATTCGAATACCCAACATAAGGACACAATAATGTACTAAAAAACAACCCTCAAATTCAAAGTATTTATCTCAAGAACTCATCAAACCCATCCCAATTCAAGAACGAAAGCAAAACGTCAAGAACACTTATCAAGAACTTAAATCTTTCAATCTTTATGGACGAATTCGAATATAAAAAACATGCACTATCGGCGCGTTCAAGTTTGCAAAAGCCCTATGTGATCTAGGGGCGAGCATCAATCTGATGCCACTAGCAATATACAAGTAGTTGGGTTTAGGTGTTCCAAAACCCAATGCGATGAGGTTGATGATGGCAGATAGGTCAGTGAAGTGACCTGTGGGTATCTTATGCGATGTGTTGGTAAAAGTGGATAGTTTTATTTTTTCGGCAGACTTCGTAATCCTAGATTGAGAAGTATTTTTGAGGTTCCCATAATCTTGGAACGACCATTTTTAGCCACAAGTCGAGCCTTAGTTGATGTTGAGATTGAGAGTTGAATTCAGACTCAATAATGAAAGGGTAAAGTTTAATATATGTAGGTCTATGAAGCAACCACATGACATGAATGTGGTGTCTACAATAGATGTCATTGATGAAGGTGATGTAGAAGTTGCAATTGAGGAAAGATTTGCTTTAGATACATTAGAAGCAGTGATAATAAATTTTGAAGAAGACTTTCGGGATGATTATGTGGAGACTTGAAATGCCCTGCAAGGCATGGGGACACATTCATGTGCACCAAAGAAGTTGGACTTAGATTTTAAAAACAAGTCAAATCCTCTAACAAAGTCGTCTATTGAGGAACCACCTGTACTTGAGTTAAAGTAGTTACCCAGCCACCCGAGGTATGTCATTTTGGGTACTAATAGCACATTGCCTGTTATTTTGGCTGCAGATCTTAATGAAGAACAAGTGCAAGCCGTAGTCAAAGTTTTGACAAGGTTCAAAAGGGCAATCGGTTGGACCATTGCTGACATCATTGGAATACCTCCAGGTATTTGCACCCACAAAAGCCAACTTGAGGAAGATTGGAGCCTGAGTATAGAGCACTATAGGAGGCTAAATACACCAACGCAAGAGGTGGTTAAAAAGAGATTATTAAGTGCTTGGATGCAGGGGTGGTGTACCCTATTTTTGATAGTCATTGGGTTAGCCCAGTGTAGTGTGTGCCCAAGAAGGGTGGTATGATAGTGGTTGCAAATGTGAAGAATGAGCTAATTCCGCAGAGACCTGTTACAGATTGGCAAGTATGCATGGGTTACATGAAGCTTAACAAGTGGACCTTGAAAGACCACTCCCCAATGCCATTCATGGATCAGATGCTTTATAGGTTAGTTGGTAAGGGTTGGTATTTCTCTTAGATGGATACTCTGGTTATAACCATATATCAATTACTCCAGAAGATCAAGAGAAAACCACCTTCAAATGCCCTTATGGAACATTTGCGTTCAAACGCATGCCATTTGGATTGTGTAATGCACCAACAACTTTTCAGAGGTGTATGATGTCCATCTTCTTGGACATGGTAGAGGACACTTTGGAAGTGTTCATGGATGATTTCTCTATGGTAGGTGACACCTTTAATGACTGTTTGTTAAATCTTAGCAGGGTACTATAGAGATGTGAAGAGGCTAACTTGGTGCTTAATTGGGAGAAGTGAACCTTCATGGTAAATGAAGGCATAGTCCTAGGCCATAAGGTGTCGCAAAAAGGGCAGGAGGTAGACAAAAAAAATATTGAGGTATGCAATCGAAAAGCTACCCCTACCTATCTCTGTAAAATGAGTTCGAAGTTTTCTATCGACACTTCATCAAAGACTTTTCAAACATTTTACACCTTATGTGTAAGTTGTTGGAGAAAGAGGTGAAGTTCATTTTTGTTAAGGCATGCATAAAATCTTTTGAGTGCCTGAAAGGAAAACTTGTCTTAGCTCCGGTGATCATCAGCCCAGATAGGTCGAAACCATTTAAGGTAATGCGCGATGCTAGTGGTACTGATTTTGGAGTTGTTCTAGGGAAAAAATGCAACAAGATCTTTCACCCAATCTACTACGCTGGCAAGGTGCTGAATGGAGCACAACGAAACTACAGTCACTGAGCAAGAGTTGTTGGCCGTAGTGTATGCATTTGAGAAGTTCAGATCATATTTGATGTGTACTAGAGTGGTGGTTCACACTGACCATGCAGCACTGCGGTACTTAATGGCGAAGAAAGATGCAAAGCCAAGGTTGATAAGATAGGTGCTGCTACTTCTAAAATTTGATTTTGAAGTCAAATATAAAAGAGGTTGTGAAAATCAAGTGGCTGATCACCTGTCCGGGTTTGAAGCAGAGAAGAAAGAAGAAGTTGAGTTAGATATTAATGACTCATTCCCAGATGAGCAGGTATTAACTGCAACACTTGATCTTATTCCTTGGTTTCCTGACATTGCTAATTATCTAGTCAGTGAGTTGATGCCTGAAGGGTTGACATTTCAATAAAGGAAGAAATTCCTACATGATATGGGTTAGTATTTCTAGGATGAACCCTATTTATATAGGGTATGTGCTAATAATATGTACCTGAAGATTAAATGCTGAGTATCTTAGAGGCTTGCCACTCCTCTCTGGTAGGTGGTCCCCATAGGGATGCACGTACTGCCCACAAAGTATTCCAAAGTGGATATTATTGGCCTACAATTCATCAGGATTTATTTGACTTGGTCAAAGGCTGTGATTTATGTCAACGGTAAGGAGCTATCTCCCGTTGTCATGAGATACCAATGACACCTATTCTAGAGGTTGAATTATTTGATGTGGGGGTGATCGATTTCATGGGATCATTTGTGAGCTCCTATGGGCAGAAGTATATATTGGTGGCAATGGATTATGTGTCAAATGGGTTGAGGCTGTAGCCTTGCCGGAAAATAATGGCAAAAGTGTTGCAGGTTTTCTGAAGAAGAACATATTCTTAAGGTTTGGCACACCCAGAGCTATTATTAGTGATTAGAGGTTCGCACTTATGTAATAAAGTGTTCAGCGCACTTTTGGCTAAATATGGGTAGAAACAACACAAAGTGGCAACATCGTAGCATCTGCAAAGAAGTGGTTAAGTAGAAGTGTCGAATAGGGAGATCAAAGCAATATTGGCAAAGACAGTGAATGCTAATAGAATAGATTGGGCAAGGAAGTTAGATGATGCTTTATGGGCATATCAGACAACTTTCAAGACACTCATTGGTATGTCTCCATATCAGTTAGTGTTTGGAAAAACATGTCATTTGCCTGTAGAGCTGGAGCATAAGGCACTTCGCTGGAAAATTTAAACTTGAGTTGGAATGAAGCAGTGAACCTGAGATCAGAACAAATAAATGAAATGAATGAATTCCGTTTGAGCGCTTATGAGTCATTTGTGCTGTATACGAAAGGGATGAAGCTATATCACGATAAGCACATTGAGAAGAGGACTTTCAGTCCCAGTGACTTAGTGCTACTCTTCAACTCGAGGCTTCGTTTGTTTCTTGGAAAATTGAGATATAAATGTCCTGGGCCTTTCAAAGTAACTCAAGTATTTCAGTCGGGTGCAATTGAACTTGAGAATACCAAAGGTGAGAGGTTTAAAGCTAATGGCCATAGAGTCAAAGCATACTTGGGAGTCCCGGAGAAGGTGAAAATAGTTGAGGAGTGAAAGCTTAATGAAGTCTGAGTAATCAAATAACCTGCATCGCGTCGCGCCATGACGTTAAATTGTGCGCTGCTTGGGAGGCAACCCATGATTCTAATCGTAATAGGTAGTTTAAATTTTTGGATGTTTTTCATTGTTTTTAGAGTGTCACAGTGTGTTCGTTTGTGCAGGAAAGAGTTGGACAAAGTAATGAGGACCTGTAATTTGGATGACATTCATGGCAAACCACACAGGCCGTGGTTCTCTTCACGGCTCGTAAAGTCAACAGCCTCCTTAAAGGAGCCTACTGGAATTTGCAGTAAGAGGTTCATAGAAGGGTTTATTGTCCGTTTGACCTTAGACGGACCGTTTAGCCTCTCGTGAATCTACATGTAAGTTTTCTTCCTAAGTATGGTCTTACGAGCGCTCCCACAAGCTGTGGTGCTCCTCATGAGCACCATTATGGCCCGTTAAGGGTAAGTCGGTAGTGACTAAATCGACCCGACTTGCGCGATTGAAATAACCCATTTTCAATGTTTAAATGCATCCAAAGCGCCAAGGGTCAAATTCTTTCCTCTTACTTCCATACATAACATCTCCCTTAGCCTTCCTAACCATTGATCACTATCTATTATGTGAACAAATTGAAGCCCTAAGTCCACATTGCAAGGAAAACCTAAAATCAAGTTCATCCTCTACATGTTGTGCGAAATTTTGAACAAATTTTTAAGTAAGTTCATATCCCTACTTGATATAAGTTTGATCTTATCTATTGTCAAGTTAGAACTACTAATTATTATTCATATTGTGGCATTATTACTCGATGAATTGGGTTTTTGGGATTTATAAGTGTTGGGTATGATATAAATTAATGAAATCTTTGATTTTGTTTTGTGGGTATGTATGATTTGTGTGGGGTTCGCGATGTAGGTATGAATTTGAGTCCTACTTGTTTAGTTGAATTGTGCCCACAGAAGTATATAAAGTAAAATGAGTCGAATTGGGAAAAGAAGGTTGTTCGGTTGTGGGTATGGTAGGAATTGTTAAAACTTGATGCTTAATGATTGATATTCATGAATAATGTGTGTGGTTTGTATAAATTAGTTGTGCTTATATGATGGATATGCTAAGAAATGTTGTTTCGGAAGTGGTCGAATTGAATTGGAGTGAAAAAGGTCAAAAAATTGCTCAAGTGTAAGTACACAAGAGGCTTCACGGATCGTGCAAGGGAACATTAACCATGAAACCCTTCGTGAACCACACTCGGGTGGTTTCTGAAACACTGGAAATTCATCACGAGGGACATAATGGGCCGTGGTCTTTACCACGAACCGTGGTACCTTTCGTGATAATTTCACCAGTGAAATGGTCAACACTGGATCCTGTCTCGGTGGCTTAGACGAGTTGTGGTACCTACCATGGACCGTATAGTGCCCCGTAAATTAATTTTTTTTCTTCATTTTATCTTTTCGTTTTATTGCGTTGACCTTCCTAATGATAGATTGGGTGAAGACATTCTTAAGGCAAGGCGTCGCATTGTATATTACACAGGGAAAGTCTGAGTACCCGTTAGTTCATCAATTTATTAATGCGAGTATTAACCCATCGCTTTTTCAGGTACTATGGTGCCAAGATGAAAGACTGCACTGCCACATGATTCTCCACCTCCCTCCCCAACCCTAAGTGTAAATGAGGAGGAGTCTTGTAGCTTCGTAGTCCTCATAAACACTAGGATTGAAGATCACTCTCCTCGGGTTATTAGATCTCGGATAGCTAAAGCTACTGTGCAACGCACTCCTTCCCAGTCTGAATAGGAAGACAGTAAGTCCGAGAGTGGTGAGGATTCTGATAGTAGTTCTCGAGGGAGTGCAAATGAACTTCAACCTTAGGGGAGTGCGGAGAATGAAACAAGAGCACAAGAAGATGATGCAACCCAAGAAGAGGGTTCTGATCATGGCTCCGGGGAACCAATGGTACAGTATGTTCACCAGCATGAGTTTGAACCAATAGCGATATAACAAATAATTGACTGCTTTTGCCGAATGTGGAAAGTCCCCAAATCACAAGAGTTCTTTGACCATGGTATTGTATCTAAGGCTGGCGGTTTTGGCGGGTGACCTATCATACCAGAGTCCTAAGTAGTAGTGGCTAATATCCAGGCATTCCCGGAAATCTACAGGCTCTTCTAAATGCATCAGTTTGAATGGATGAACAACTCATGGAAAAGTTCACACGTCACCTAACCAGAGAATTCTATGCCTCTTACGCAGCAAGACTGATGAATTTTGTTGCAAATACTGAAACAACAAAATGGGCACAAAAATCAGAGTCAGCCACTTGGGGTGCACTTGATACAATGTCGGTAAGGGGACAGATTGTGGACATATCTGAGACCACAATTGTGACATTTGACAATTTGAAATAACTATGAAGAGGCTTAGAATTGGAAATAGTCATTTTTGGAAAGAATTTAAAAATCTGGAAATTTATTTAAGTATGGAAAAAAAATGAGGTTTTGGTCAACTTTGAACAGTCATAACTCCTAGCTCAGGATGAGTTAGGTGTAGTTCCAGTTATGTTTGCGAAGCTCGTGGAATGATCTTTTCAACGCCGCCGAGTTTGCTCAATTCCGAGTTCGTATGAGTGAGTTATGCCCTTTGGAAGTTGGGCTGTTGGTACAGGGAAGTCAGCCCGAAAATTTTAAGGGTATTTTGGTCTTTTCCCTAACCAATTCTTTTGGTTATATTAGGGATTTAGTCTATTTTTTTGATCAGTTTTTCCCTTTTAAAAGAGTGAGAGTGAGGGTTTGTGAGTGAAGAGGAGAAGAAGAGAAGAAAGAGAAGAGCAAGCAAGGATTTCGTCGTGGATATCGTCGGGGGTGATCCCTATTAGGTATGTGAGATCATAGTGTTGGGTTGGTTCATTCCCCCACACACCAAACTCGTTTTAATTCTGAGAAAAGATTGGTTGTGTTTGTTGAAGTTGTTGGTTGTGTAGTTGAAGTTTCTTGTTGTCTTGGTTCATGTTTCCGGTTGAATTTCCGAGTTTAATCTATTGTATAGTAAGGGGATTTATGATTCTAAGTATTTGGGGCTGGAACCCTTGAAGTTAAGAGGGTTTAGAGTTGGAAAAATGAAGGAGAAAAGTCGGGCATCTTGCATGAAACAAGTCTGCATTGCAGACTTGTTCCCTTTGTGAACAAAAATCTTCTCCGCGTCGCGGACAAGATGCGGACTCCACTGTTTCAAAAATTTAATTTCGTAAATTTTCTTAAGTTTAGCTATCCTAAATCATTCCTAATCATCATGAGGTCTTTCCAAACACAAATCATAATCCTTGAATCCATAATTCAATTCAAGAAAGTTAGGATCAAAGTCAAGTGAAGTTAAGGGTCAAGTCTAGAAGTTAAGAAGCAAGTCTTTAAAGCTTTTCAAGAGTCTTTATTAAATGTTTTAACTTCGTTTTAAGGCTCAAGTTTCAAGTTAAGTAAAGAGTATAAAGTTTCAAGTTAAGTAAAGATTATAGAGTTTCAAGTTAAGTAAAGAGTTGAGTTCATTTCTCAAAAGTTAATAGGGAACTAAGTATTCCCAAAGAAGTTTATAAAGGTTTTTACATTTGAATAAGAAAGGAACTATGTTTTCCAAGAGATGCCTTTGGGCTGAGCTTTGAGTAATTATCTCAAAATAAAGAAAGAAGTTTGTGTTTAAAACACTTATGAGCCAAAGTATTTTTGGGAGTAGTATTGAGCACCGAATTTGGGGAAGCGAGTTCATATTAACTCAACTCTCCATAAGAACCATGTAGCCAACATGGGACTTGACGGGTCATTCTTTTTAGATGATCACGTAAGATTAAGCTAGTGGATCCACTAAGTAAAGTAAGGTCCTATATCACGGCAAG
>JAJOOR010033239.1:0-18129 GCA_036250505.1 Solanum acaule | reverse complement strand
TTCAAGCTTGAGATGATAAGTTCCTCTTGTTTTGCTTTTATGTGAAGTCATGTGTGAATTGTATGTTTCCATGATCTTCTTATGTAATGCATGTTCATGAAAATGCTTAGGTCTTGTTAGAAATGACTTATTTGCATTGTTTCCTCATGTTGTAATGCATTTGAGTAAGATTTGCATATAGACTGCATGAATTGATTATGAGCATGCCTTAGCTTTTGGATTTGGAAGGTTCCTCCTTGAATAGATGCTTTTATGAGAAATTTTCATTTAAGCTCCATGAGTGTGTTTTGTGCATGTTTTTAGCTAGGAGATGTTAATTCCTCCTTGAAAATGAGTAGATATAGAGCTTCATGCATTTTGGGTTGGTAGAAGTAGTTCCTACCCCTTTGTGTTGCATTGTACGTGTTTAGCTTGGAATTGAAGTTTCCTTGTTTGGTAGTGTGCATTTAGATATGTTGCATGCATGATGGGCTGCTAGACTAGAATTTTGACTTTAAGAAGTGTTTAGAATCGTCATTCGATGACGAATGATCCCAAGGGGGAGATAATGTAACACCCCGAAAAATAGCAAGTTGAACTAGTGTGTTCTAGAGCCTTTCGTAAGAGGTTTGAAGTGTAGTATGAGGTTTAAATCTCGTAAAAACGATTCCCGTTCTTAGAACAAGGGTTTTAGGGGTTAAAAGTCCGGGTACGACTCCCCAAGGACCACCCAAAGGGTTCTTGAGGAGGACCCCAACACTGCCCAAAAAGCTGTCAAAACAGCATGGTCCACGAGTGGGCATTCACGAATCGTGAGTGGACCCACGCCCCATGGGTTGGGGTCATGGGTCAAGGCCCGCAACTTCAAGACTCAGTACCTAACCACGAGACCATTCCATGCCTTGTGAACCCATCCACGGTCTGTGGATGGGGTCCGTAGATGCTGCTACATTTTAGAGTTTTAGTTTTAAGTTAGGGGTTTGGGAATTAAGTTAGTAATTAATTAAGAGATTAGGGAGGTCGATTAATTAATTAAATAACCACCTATAAATACCTAATAAGACCCTAAACTAATCACTTTTACTCATTCATCTAAAGAACCCACCTTTCTCTCAAATATTTCTCTTTGTAGAAGCAAAGAAGAAGAAGGAGAAGAGGGGCAACAACTAGGTCGAATTCATCATTGATTCAAGATTTGTCCAGGGCTTTGATTAAAGGTATTTTAAGCTTAATAATCTATGGGTTCTTCCACCCATAGAGCCCCCATAGTTTCCCCACTTGTGAAATCAAAAAAACCATTCTAGCTAGGGTTGTGCTAGCATTGCGGGTAGGGTGTGGGTATAATTCCAATCTAGTGGATACTATCCAATTATGATTGATTTAGATTTGTTTAATGATATTATGATGATTTCATGTGATTTCTATAGTAAACCCTAATCTAAATTGATGAATGTGATCTTTGTGGGTTTATGCCATTAGAGGCAAAATTGAAGGTTCATAAGTGATCCTCCTAAATCAATGTCATGTATACTAATTGATCAAAGTTAGGATCATATAATCATGAATTGAACTAGACTATATTGAATAGGAAGGATCTTGACTTGTAAAGTTAGAATTGAACCTTTATGAATCAATTATGACTAGAATCACTTAGTAGTAAAGAAGGTGATTGAATAGCTTGTAATCTAGACATGAATTATGATAAATGAAGTTAATCTTGAAAATAGGGCTTGTAGCCATCATTGTTAGGGCTTTGGGGGTAAAGTTAATAAGATGTGATCTTGTTGTGTATTCTCTTTCTCTTACACACTTAGGCATAAATTGCTAAGAGATCCAAAGGCTCTCTCACATAGAAGGATTTTAGGTTAACTTAATAACCTAAAATGAATCAAAGCATGTTAGACTAGAATAGCTTGAAGTTGAGACATATGTTCCCTTCATGTATAGCTTGGCTTAGTGGGATAAGACCAAGGTTGATAGCTTGGGATGAATGATCTATACTCTCCTAAGGTGTAGCTTGACTTGGCATATAGATGGTTTGATCCTCTACCAATACCTGAAGTAGCTCCTCTAGGTGTACCTCTGTCTGGTGGAGAAACTAAAGAAGATTGGGCTCTAGTGCCCCTATTTCCACCGCTCTGCCTATTCTTAGGACACTCTTTCAAGAAGTGACCCTCTTGACCAGACTTGAAGCAACCTGTGGAGCCATCACGACACGATCCTAGGTGGTTCCTACCACACTTAGCACATGTAGGAGCCCAGTTACCTCCTTGTGCCACACTACCTTGAGATTGTGTAGGTCTAGCTCTGAAATTCTGTGAATTCTGATTATTGAACTCACCTCTGTTCCTTGGTGCAGGTGCACTAGAAGACGATGGAGCAGGTCCCTTTTGCTTATGTTGGAAAGATGACCGGTTGGCATTACTCTTCTACTGTCCGGACTCATTCCCTATCTTAGCTTTCTTGTTTCTAAACTCTTCTCTATCCCTCAACTTATCCTCCTCAACCTGTTGCACATGGATCATCAGCCTTGCTATGTCCATATATCCTATCATCATAACTGCCTTGCCTTCCTTACTTGACAGACGAGACAACCCAGCAACAAATAGACTCATCCTACTCCTCATATCAACAACCATCTCCGAAGCATAACGGGAAAGTTGGGTGAACTTAAGGTTATTCTCATGCACACTCATAGATTCCTACTTAAGAGTGAGGAATTCTCTTACCTTTGCTTCTCTCAGTTCTCGGGGAAAGAACCACCCCAAGAAGGCCTCCTCAAACATAGCCCAACTCACAATCGGTGCACCTTCAGCTCTACCCTTCTTCCATTGATCAAACCAGATTCTAGCGACACCCTTCAGTTGGTATGCAGCTAGTTCCACTCTCTCAGCATCAGTGATATGCATAATCTCAAAAACCTTCTCAAACTCTTCAACAAAGTTTTCTGGATCCTCAGTGACACTTGAACCAATGAAACTTGAAGGATTCATCCTTAGGAACTCACGGATTCTAGACGTATCATCCACATCCTGTCGAGCCCCTTTTTGTTTCCCAACTTGGTTGGTCACGCCTTGACTCAACATTCAGATATCTTCCCATAATTTAGCATTAGTGACCTTTCCTTGGGGTTGCACTTCTGATGCATTAGGTACCCCTTGTTCCTCAACGTTCCTCCTAGCAGGACGACCTCGGACAACTCTTCGTGGAGGCATGATCCGAAAGATACGCACAAGCACGAGTTAGAATGAAACTTTTGTAGAGAGTAGAGTTCAAGAAAGCCTTTGAGTTCAATTGTGAAAACTTTGAGATCAACTATCGATTTGAACTAAGCTTTGAGGAAATAAGTCAAAGAATAAGAAGAGTCGTATACATGAGTTCCATATTGTTATGTAGACCATCGAGTCGAGTTGTTTCATCCCCATAATTCTTCATGAAATTCGTAAGTTGAGCATCCTCCAGAGAAATGCTATCTTCAAGTTCTAAGCCTTTAAGTGTTGAGTTCCTAATCCCTTTTGAGAAGTATCTTTGAGTCCTTGAGTTGAACATTTCATGTCCATAATCCCGCATGAGCACTATAAGTCAAACAATCTTGAGATGAGAAGTATCTTTGAGTCCTTGAGTTGAGTAGTTCATGCTCATAAATTCCGCATGAACCCTATGAGTTGAGCATTCTTGAAATGAGTAGTTTCATCGAAGTTCTTGAATTCCAAGTATTTGAGTTCTATCTATGGTTATTGAAAACCTTGCATTGAGTTGTTCAAGTCCATAATTCGGCGTGAACCATATTTTAAGAAGTCTTTTACAAATGTTTAAACTTTGTTTTAAGACTTGAGCTTTGAAGTTGAGTAAAGAGTAAGAGTAAAGTTCATTTTCTTTAAAATGATATATGTGAACTAAGTATTCCCAAGAGTAAATGTTTTCACATTTAAGATGAGAGGAAACTGAGATTTCCGAAAGAGTTTTGAGCAAGAAAGGGAACATCGATTCCAAGAGAGCTTTTAAGCTAAGTTTTGAGTAATTATCTCAAACCAAAGAAAGAGTTTTGTTTTTACAAACCCATGAGCTAAGTATATTTTGGAAGTAGTATTGAACACCGATATGGGGATGCGAGTTCATATTAACTCAAGTCTCCATAAACCATGTAGCCATCATAGGTAGAAAAGGGTCATACTTTTTAGATGATTCCTTAGTGCTTTGTAACATAGACTAGTGGACCCATTTAGTGAGTTAGGTTCTATACCCCCGACAAGGTATAGGACGGTCCTTGGCAGCGTGAGGTAAGACACTGGATCACCACTTAGGCTCATAGTGGTGGTTGTCGGTTACAGAAAATCCCACAGAAACTATATTACCTTATTATATAAGTAAATTTGAGTTTGTTATTGCATTTTCTTTAACAAACTAAGTTGTTTTTACTTTTTTATAAAGTTTTCCATGTATTGTATATGTATTGTTGCATTATATTTAGTTGAGTACCTAGAGTCGAATATCATATCTTTGAGTTGAGTATCTTATCTCTGAGTTGAGTATCTTATCTCTGAGTTGAGTATCTTATCATTGAGTAATTCTGAGTTGAGTAAGTTTGAGTAGTTTTGAATATCCTTGAGTATTCCTTGAGTTGAGTAAGTTTGAGAAGAGGTAAATATGTTTCTATTTATCAAGTTTAAGTTTATGTTTATGTTTTAGAATTCCCCTTACATGCTCGTACATTCCACGTACTGAGCCATTTGGCCTGCATCTTTTCATGATACAGACACATGTATTTAGGATCATCTATAGGAGATTCGTTGATACATCTGGGAGTTCGAGTTAGCTACAGTGAGCCTCCTTATATCCGGAGGATTTCATTTACTTTTCAGTTTAGTCAGCATGTCGTGGGTCTTGTCCTGACTTCCACCTTTATTAGTTAGAGGCTTCATAGATAGTCAGTATAGTTGAGAAGTCTGTATTATTCATTTATTTTATTAAATGTTTTAAAAACTTAAGTTGCCTATTTTATGGCAAGTTGAATATATTATTTTTGTTCTAAGTTGTTCATTTGAGTTAAAGTTTCGAAAAGTTGAGTTTATTGAATTTTATTCAGTTTTAAGCTTTTGCATGCTTCAGTTAGTCTTCCTCTTGTAGACAGCCAGGATGAGGGCTCGCTTGGGGACCAGCAATGGTTCTTGAGTGTCGGCCACGTCCAGGGTGTAGACTCGGATCGTGACAGCTAAAAGCCTGCACTAGATATCATCACTTCAGTTGGTTTGCCCAGACTCTAAATTCTCTGACGGGGTGTCGTATATTCAATTGGAACCCTATGCGTGCAAATAAAATATGCTACCCCATTGAATTCAACATTCCAAACTCAATGAACCCATCAAATTTCCATCCAAGGTTGTTTAGATGAAAAGTGGGTTCCACAACTAAGTTTTATTTTAAACTAAAGACCACAAAAAGGCTCAAAATGAGACCAGAAGCCTAGGAAACCGCACGAAAGGTTGTTCTAGCTCAAACTCAATATTTCGGAGATAACCGCTCTAACATAATTATTCTCATCCGAGCATGTTTACAAAAAATGTTAACCAAAGTCAACCCTTGGCTTAAGCTTCAAATAAAAGTTAAAATGCCTAACGATACAAACTCACACCAGAAGTTTCGAGGCTCAAGCAAACCACACCCCCAGCTAAAAACAGCCCTTTCGAAGCTGCTGAAATCGTCAAAATTACATTTTGAGGCCATCTTCCCAAACTTTTGATTGAATTCAACCGTTCAAGTTTCAAAATCTCTAAAATATGAAAACTTGCACAAAATCTAAACGAATGGCCAGATGATCGAACTGTCAGTCTCAACAAGTGTCAT
Source organism: Solanum acaule (assembly GCA_036250505.1). Classification (NCBI taxonomy): domain Eukaryota; kingdom Viridiplantae; phylum Streptophyta; class Magnoliopsida; order Solanales; family Solanaceae; genus Solanum; species Solanum acaule. Next base: position 12,306 of record JAJOOR010033239.1, on the reverse strand, counting down.
AAATGACTTGTGGTCGCTATTGGAATAATCTTAATGCTGGAAAGATCGAAAAATGAAAAAAATGACCTTGAGGGTCATTACAAGTTTACAACTTCTTTGCCTATTGAGTACCATTTTTGGTAGCCATACTATACTTCTGTCCCCTGCAAATTGCGATTGAGTTATCACCATTTATTTGGGGTTGTGCAGAGCAACTTGGGATTTTGGGCTTTAAGGTGAGCTCTTGGCGTTTGGAGCTACTGATGTCCATCTGTGTTGGCTAGGCTTAGTCTTTATATTGTATTCAGAGACAACCTGTACTTGTCTTCTATTTGTGATAGCCTTGTACTCCTCTTTTGGATTAGATTCTTAACTACTAACGAATGCTAGGTCTTAGAATGGTTCTTGTATTGTTTTTGTTGTTTATCTTTTCTCTGCTTTGTTCTAAGCTCTTAGCTCTTGTTGTTGGCTTCCGCTTGGTAGTCTGTTGCTTATGACTCAGGGCTAAGGGATAGGCTTACCTATTGGTGAGCTGTAGTAGGTACCATCATGACTTGAGAAATCGGGTCCTGACAGTTGGTATCAGACCTTTAGGTTGTCCGACATCATTGGTGTGAGAGAAAATGCCTAGTAGAGTCCTATAGATAATTGCAGAGACGTTTGTTTCCTATATTCAAAAGGCTATAGGGAATTCTTAGGAAATTTTGTTTTTGACTCTTATCGTGTGTTTTCACCTCGAGTAACCTCTAAAACTGCTTCTTTAGAATCTACTCTCTCGTTAATGGATAACAGGAAGCTTTGGATGGATTTGGGCAGAGCATCAACATATTCCACTAGAGTTTCAACACGTGATTGGGCTAGGAGGCCTTAGTCGAGCATGAACCTTGAGGTCGGACGAATTCCTTAACATCCAAAGAGTCTTGGAAGCCTAGGTATTGGTAGGGTCTTTGGATCCCTTAGTTCCTCAATATTCAATGTTAGGAAGTTCAAGCTCCTCCGATGGTACACCTCAGTTAGGTGCGCTTCTTGGTTTAGCGAGTTCTCCTCAACGCAGAGTTTGGTTGACTTTATAGCTCTTATTTTTCACTTTATTTTTCTTTGTTTCTTTCAGCACTCTTGTTATTTATCTTTTTACTTCTTTTGAATAAAGTCACATCTTTTTCTATCTTTTTTTTTCTTTCTTCAACACAACACTCTTTTCATAGCCTTTTTCTTTCGGTTCCTTTTTCATAGCCACCCTCAGCCTGCGTATTTTGCATGAGTTGAGGTGCACACTATCCGATGTCGGACTGGGCTAAGATCAAGATAATTTTTTGAATTAGCCACCCTCAACTTAGGCTTTTGGCCTAAGTCAAGGTGCACATGTCCAAGGAAGGACCAGGGCCAAAACAATTATTTTAGGGAAGGTGAGTTAGGTGTATTAAAAAAGTGGTCTATATTAGGCTCAAACATTTGGATTAAATGGAATATTTATTTCATATGGTTGGACCATTTTAGGCTTGAGTGAACTTATTTGAACAAGGGCCTATGATCATTTCCCAGCTTCTAGCCTAGATTATCTTAGCAGGACCTACGGGGCAAGTTTTAGATTGATACATACTGTATGAACATTCAAACTTTTCTCACACACACTTGGAACATTGTTTCATTATCAGATTATTAGATTACCAGTTCAAGCTTTAGCTTAAGTCATGAGGTCAAACCGGTTCCTTATCATGTCATATTGAGATCTAACATATTCAACTCATCAAACCTAAAGATCTAGCACATTTCAGAATTTTTGGACGGGTATCAATTTCATGCTTTTCTTATGCCATCATGCTTTCATTCTTCTACTTACTTCTACACATACAATCTTATACATACCGGTTCAACAGAAAGTAAAATAGTCTCTTGGGGGAAAAGAACACATGCAAGAAAACCTCAAGAGAGGATTATGAGTTGGGTTACTCAGACTTCACCCTATCACTCACAATCCATTTACCCCACCCCCAACAAAATAAGGTGCAATTACCCTCAATGCACAAAAAAATAAAGAGTAAATCTTAGGGTGAAGAAAATGTGTGGAGCAAATGCCCCGAAGACCTCTCAAGAAGTGGGTGGGTCCAGTTTCTCGAAGCTCGCTGGATCAACAATAGGGACACCATCAGTAGCACCCTCACCAACTATGGGAGCACCATCAGAAGTGGTCGGAATGCCAGATGGGCTAACATCAACCTCACGGCCCACTGCTTTTTCCTCTCCTCATCAAGTATAGAAGCCCTCTGGGCCACCTCAAACTGCTGACGCGAGCCTCCTCAGTATCAGAAGTGCGGTCGGAGTGGGGGCCCTTCTTAGCATTACGGGAAGAGTCTGGTGGTTGCATAGTATCGCCATATAGAGCAGTCATCACCACCTCATCCTCTGGTACCTCCTCAGCAGGGGCTAGTAGGGCAGCAACATCATCACAGAGGCTAGCCAACTCTATCTGGAAATTAGTTACATCAATGGTAAGGGAAGTCCTCTTCGAGACACTCAACTCGAAAGTATCTAGGCACTTATGAACGACCTGAATCTTTCGACCCATCATTTACTCCAACCTTGCCTCAGACTCCTCAATAGAACGTTGCATCTATTGCTTCATATGCTGCAGCAATGTGGCCATCTGTGTCTCCAGCTTCTGGACTCGTGTCAACGGAACGATGGTGGACCCTGAAGAGGGGGTGGCTCGGGATGAGCTCGGGGCTTGGCTAGTGGCAGTAGAGGGTGGATCCTATGCATCAGTAGGGAATGGAATAGTAGAGTCATCAGCCTGGACCTGCTCCACATCAACAATAAGATCGGCACTCAATGATGGGACATCAACCTGGGCTCTCTCCGTGGTGCAACAAGGTTGGAATCATCCCAAAGTAGGCCGATGTACAATGTCTTGGTCGCCTCTAGCAACTAGTCACAATGCCAAACGGGAATAGAAGCATCCCTGCAGAGCTGGAAATTGAGACACGGGAAGGGCAGGGTGGTGGTGGTCTTGAATGACCTCTCATGGATCTCTGCTATGAAGATGCAAGCAAAGTCGATCTCTAAATCTGCTAGAATGGCTGCAATCATCACGACCCGGTCCCATGTATCCACATTGTCCACCTAAGTTGGGGACAGTCTATTCCGAACCAACAACTGAAAGAACTTTACAGCGAATCTCAGTGTAGCCTTCCTAATACCCAGGCTAGGTGTCCGAACTCACTCAGTGCACTCCCCATCTACAGCAATATGATGTGCCAGCCACCTCAAGAGTGTATCCCTCTGATCAACATCTCTCTGGAAAGACCCTCTCTGGACAATGCCCATCCCGTAGTCATACTCTGATGTATTGATAGGCAGAGTGTGGGCTGTGCCATATATGAACCGGTGAATGGTGGCCTCTGAGATGTCAATTGGGAAACCCCGCACCAAAGTGGAGGCTGAGCTACGGGCTTGGCCCATTTAGAGATGGAGTTCCGGACGGTGGCAGCATAAGAGACATAGAACTCTCTGGTCATCTCCTCGCTATAGCTCCCTGGGACCCGTGCCATCTACTCGCATCTATGCCTCTTGAAGAGCTCCTCAATTACTGGTGCAGTGTGGAAGCTTCTTGTAAGGACCCTACGCTCCTCAGTGATAGTCCTAGTCATCCTTCGGTGTTCGTTCAACATAGTTCCATTCTCATACAACTAGTACTGGCCCTTAACACACCATTTGTTCGGCTCATCGACCTTGGAAGCAGGCTCAGTAGGTGTCGGGAAGTCACTTGAGCTTTTGCCTCAAATGAAAAAGCGGTGCTGCCGCTAGGATTGGAGCCAGACTGCGACTCTGAGTCAAACTGTGTCTTTCCAACCTGTGTGGCCCCCTCCTCGGATGGGGGAGGGGGGCAGTGGCCTCGTCACTAGTGGACACCACCTGTCGGGACTGTCTCCTAGTGGTTCGAGGTACAGTAGGGAAACCTCTGGTGGTGGGTGGAACATACTCCTGATCGGTGTCCTCACCTAATAGGCATCGGGAAGAAGCGATTGATTTTGACTTACCCACTCGTGCGTAGGTATGAGTTTTCTTCGGAACCATGGTACCTGTGGAAGAGTTGTTATTACCAAAACAAGGTTAAAACACATGGAAGAATTTTAGAACAACATTCGGACCCAGACGAAAATTCAAAAAAATTTCAGGCAGTAGTTGAACCTGTGACCCACGGTGGGTACCTACGGTCTGTCGATGGAACGACAGCCCGTGGGTCCCCTCTGTAGGTCAGAGTACCCAAAGTTGGGTCTCTGATGTGGTAACCACATATGTGCAGAACGGTCCGTCGATGGAACGACGGACCGTAGTCTACACCGTGGTTCTACACTTAAGAAATTTTTTGTGTGCCACTGGTCCACGGACCTCGACCTACGGTCTTTGGGTTGAAGTTGTGGGTTAGTTCTGTGCGAGGTTATCCTCAACTTTTAGTCAATGCATAATTTCATCAAGTAATTACTCAATTTAAGTCTCAACATCCTTTTCAACATATTATTCAGTAGTTCATCATCCTTAGGGTTCCAATTTACACACAATTTAACTGTTAACACAACCAAAACAGTGAAACCCTAAGTTAAAACTTCCGATTAGACTTAACAACCTGCATATTTGGTTGAATTTACTTACACACTCACATACTATCATTCCAAATGTGTTTCTAGACTATATTTTAACATTCAAATATGAAATTAACAACCCAAGGTCAAGTTCAACTTCGTGATTTCATGATTTGAACAATGAACAATGAATTCAAAGTTAGGTTGAAATAGTTTACCTTACAAGTAATCGAAGTTGGTGAGTGTGTTAGTGCAATGAAAATCCTTGAACCTTTGCTAGCCTTCGACACCGAACCCGGACCTTAGAATCGTTGGGGAAGAAAAATGGAAGTGATTAGGGAGAGAAGAGGGAGATATGGGAGATGGATGATTGATATGGGTAATTTAGGAGTTATATGGGGTTGATTAATGGAGGAATATAGGGTGAATGAATGGTTGTAACAGTTGGGGAAAATATGGATGTGGGAAACGTTTTAAAAATTATAGGTTTTATTAAAAAGGGGTCCGGGTAGGGTCAGGCAGAAACCCTAGGTTGGACCCACGAGACTCCGTCGACGGTCTGTGGGTTGACCTAAGGTCCGTCGGTCTGGTCCGTAGGCCACTTTGACACTTAGAAAAAAATTAAAACTTACCTGGGATCTACGGACGCCATCCACGGTCCGTGGATTGGCCAACGGACTGTCGATGGGTCCCGTAGACCACTGCACAACTATTTTCTGTAGATTTTGCCTTTTCATCCCTGCACAGATAACAACCATTTGAACTTTCTTTTTACATTTTCTAGACACATTTTAGATACGGACCTTATTCTATATCTAGCCAACACTAAAACATAAAAATAAACACCTATCTAAAGAGCTACAAAAATCAAAAAGAAAGAAGAAAACTCCTATATCGCAAAGAAAAACCTATAGTTGGCTAGATTGTACATCTTGGATTGCCTCCTAAGCAGCGCTTGATTTAACGTCGCGGCACGACGCAAAAACCTTGATTACTCAGACTTTATCAAGATAATAGGCCTCAATCACTTCTTGCACACTCTCCGATTTACCCATGTAGACCTTGTTCCTCTGCCCGTTCACTTTGAACCTCGTTCCCTCCTTGTTCTCAAGCTCGACCGCTCCATGTGGAAATACTTGTGTGACTTTGAATGGCCTGGTCAACTTAGACTTGAGCTTTCCCGCAAACAAGCACAACCTTTAGTTGAATAAACGCACCAAATCACCCACAACAAATTCACGCTTTTCAATCTTTTGATCATGTACGTCTTCATATTCTCTTTGTGCAAGGCTGAACTTTCATATGCTTTTAGGAGAAACTCATCAAGCTCATTCATGTCATATATAGTTTATGCGCTAGCTTCAAAGGCAAATTACATGACTTCCCATATAGAAGTTGGTAGGGGGACATAACTATGGAAGTCTTGAATGTGATGCGATAGGCCCATAGAGCATCATCAAGCCTTCTTGAACAATCAGTTCTGTTGGCGTTCACAGTCTTTTCAAGGATTTGCTTTATCTCTCTATTTGACACCTCAACTTGGCCACCTAGACTGCGGATGATAAGAAGTGGCGACATTGTGACGAACCCCATATTTATCTAGCAACGCCTTGAACAACTTGTTACAAAAGTGAGAACCTCCATCCCTGATAATAGCCCTAGGTGTACCAAATCTGGAGAAGATACTCTTTTTCAGGAATCTGGTGACACTCTTTCCCTCATTGTTTAAAATCCCAATTGCTTCCACTCATTTCAACGTAGTCAACCACAACAAGAATATACTTCATCCCATGCGAACTCACAAATGGACCCATGAAGTCAAGGCCCCAAATATCAAATAACTCAATCACCAATATCAGATTCATAGGCAACTCTTGCTTCTTTGAAATTCCTTCTTCTCTTTGGCAACGATCACAAGAGTTGGTGAAATCATGAGCATCTTGGTGGATGGTAGGCCAGTAATACTTACACTGCAAAATTTTGTGAACAGTCCGAATACCACTATGGTGCCCACCAACAGGCGATGAATGACACGCCTCTAGTATACTCATCATCTCAACCTCGGGTACACAACGACGAATAATCCCATCAGCACAAATACGAAACAAGTAAGGCTAATCCCAGGAGAACTTCTTCACATCATACATAAACTTTTTCCTTTGGTGAAATGACAAATTAGATGGAACCAAATCGCTTGCCAAGTAGTTAGCAAAATTTGTGAAGCAATGGATAAGATCATAAGAAGTAGCCAATACATGTTCATCTGGGAATGCATCATTAATCTCAGCCCCATCTCTTAACTTGATCATAGTTTCCTCCTCTAAGCTGGACAAATGGTCGGCAACCTGATTTTTTGTTCCCTTTCTATTCTTCACCTCAAAATCAAAATCTTGTAGCAACAATACCCATCTACTCAACCTCGGTTTTGCATCCTTTTTAGCCATCAGATACCTCAATGCAGAATGGTCAGTATGCACTATGACCTTAGTACCATGAATGTAGGATCGAAATTTCTCGAATGCGGAAACCACAACAAGGAGTTCCTGTTCAGTCACAGTGTAGTTCTTTTGAGCCACATTCAGAGCTTTGCTGGCATAGTAAATCAGATAAAGAATCTTCCCTCGCCTCTGTCCCAATACCACACCAAGCGCTACCCCACTCGCATCACATATCACTTCAAACGGTTTCCCCCAATTCGGTGAAATAATGATAGGTGCTGATACTAACCTTGCTTTCAACTCTCCAAATGTTCTTAGACAAGCATCATCAAAATCAAACTTCCACTCATTTTTGAGTATTTTGCACAATGGGTGTGCAATTTTAGAGAGATCTTTGATAAACCTCCGGTAAAAACCTGCATGCCGAAGAAAACTTCTAGCACCTTTTAATAGAGATAGGTGGTGGAAGCTTTTCTATTACCTCAACTTTGGCTCTATCAACTTCAATACCTTTCTCAGAAATCCGATGACCAAACACTATACCCTCTTTCACCATGAAGTGGCACTTTACACAATGTTGCACGAGATTGCACCCTTCACATCGTTTCATTACCTCGGCCAGATGCATCAAACAACCATCAAACGAGTCACCTACCATAGAGAAATCATCTATAAATACTTCAATTATGTCCTCCACTATATCTGAAAATATCGACATCATACACCTCAGAAAAGTCGTTGGAGCATTACATAACCCAAATGACATCCCTTTGAAGGCGAAAGTCCCATATGGACAAGTGAAACTGGTTTTCTCTTGATCTTTCGGAGCTATGGAGATTTTATTGTAGGTCGAATACCCATCTATAAAGCAATACCAACCATTTCCAGCATGGATCCAGCATCTGGTCTATGAACGATATCGGGAAGTGATCTTTTTCTGTCCAGGTATTAAGCTTGTGGTAGTCCATGGATACTCACCCTCCAGTCATTGGCGTCATTGAGACCAACTAATTTTTTGCATTGGGAACCAGAGTAATCCCACCTTTCTTAGGTACACACTGAACATGACAAACCCAATTACTATCTTCAATGGGGTATATGACTCCAGCATCCAACCATTTGATGATTTCCTTTTTCACTACCTCTTGCATAGGTGGATTAAGTCTTCTTTGGTGCTCAATACTTGGCTTGCTATCCGACATGAGTTGGATTTTATGAGAACTAATGCCTGGAGGAATCCCAATAATGCCTGCAATAGTCCATCCAGTAGCCCACTTGAACCTCTTCAACACAGAAACCAATGCATCTACTTCTTCCCCACTCAAATTAGCAGTAATGATTACCGATAAAGTGCCATCTTTACCCAAGAATACATACCTCAAATGAGATGGTAGATCCTTGAGCTCCAATTTTGGAGGCTCTTCCACAGACGGTTTTGCAGGTGGAGAGTCGCGTTCTTCATATCTAACTCCAATCTTTTTGGTTTGGAACGGAATTCAAACCTATCATGTGCGGCAACTAAATCATCATAGTCTTCAATTCCATCACCATTAAAATTGATCATTACCATTGCCAGTGCATCAACACCTAACCTCTCTTCAATAGACACATCAGAACCTCTCGCTCCGCAATATGATTTACCACTGATACCGACTTAAGATCGCTTTCCTGCTCCATAGACCTACAAATATTAAAAGTTACCTCCTAATTATTCAGTCGGAACTTCATTTGCGCTCTCTCCATGTCGACTAAGGCACTCCCAGTCGCAAGGAATGGTCTTCCTAAGATGATGGGACCTCACAATCAAGTATCACAAAATCCACTGGAAAAATGAATGACTCCACTTTCACAAGGACATCTTGGAGAACACCAATGGGCTTCTTCACAGTTCTATCGGCCAAGAGTAGACACATCACAATCGGTTTTAGATCCCCTAAACCCAACTTCTTATAAATGGACAACGACATTAAGTTGATGCTAGCACCCAAATCAAACAGCTTTCGCAAAGTGCAAAATCCCGATGGTATAAGGAATAGTGAAAGCTCATGGATCCTCTTTCCTTGGACAAGTGACCTAATAGCAATAACACTGCAATGTTGAAACCTTTCATCATTCTCAAAATTGACGGCCCTCTTCTTTGTCACCAAATCTTTAATAAATTTTGCATACCCAGGCATTTTCTCCAAAGCTTCTATCAACGGAACATTGATGGAAAGCTGTTTCAACATACTTATGAACCTGCGGTATTTACCTCCTTTGGTCTTCTTCACCAACATCTGTGGAAATGGAGGTGAAGGTCTAGGCATGGGAACAACTTTTTGGGTCACCTTTGTTTTCTTCTCTTTAGCATTTTCGACTCTCTAGTAACCTCAATCTCATCTGCATCTTTTTCTACCACAATTTCAACCTCAGACGGCATAGGGGGATCAATAGTATGTTTACCTTCTCGAGTAGTGGCTACCATACAATGCCCATCATTCTTCGGATTCTGTATGGTGTTTCTAGGAAGTGTGCCAGGCTGACGTGGGTTCAAATAGTGGACAACTGACTAGATTGATGCTCAAGTTGCTTGATCGACACTGCATGGACATCAACTTATTAACCAATTCCAGACAAGTCATTTCGCATCTCTTTCACATTCTCATCAGTTTCAGCAAACCTCTTTATCATCTTTTGCATCATATCCTTAATGCGTGACATACTACCCCCAGCCTCTTTATTGCCAGATTCCTATTCCAAGGTGGAAAATAGAGCCCAACTCTCTCATTTCTATTGCCATAGTTGTTCTAGTTGTAGTTGTTATCACGATTGTAGTTCCTATTTCGGACATAGTTTCCCTCTCGATTGTAGTTTCCATAGTTCCGACCTTGGTTTCCTTGACCTTGGCGCTAATTATCTGAGTTGGAACCTTGGGTGTTGGTTCGAAAACCCCCCGTTTGATTATTTACCAAATATGCATCCTCCTCATAGTAGCATTCCTCAACTGGTGGTGGTAGAGTTCTAGTTAGGTAGTTTACCGCATTCACCTTTTCTGTATTTTCACTCACATGCTTCAATACAAAACCCAGTTCTGTCCTCATTTGAGCCATCTCCTCACGAATGTCATCATTGGATTGATCTGGTGCAGCTTAAACTACGAACGTGCTTCTTCCAGTATTAGCTTTTCTAGTGCTCCATGCCTTATTGTTCTAGGAAATCTTCTCTAGTTTTCAGCGATCTCCTCAAAAGTGCACTCACCATATGATCCTCCAGTAATAGTATCTAGCACAACCTTTCCATTGGCATCCTGACCTCTGTAGAAATACTCCTTCAATGAATCATCATCTATGCAGTGATTCAAAACACTTCTGATGAATGCAGTGAACCTATCCCATGAACTGCTCACAGACTCTCCAGGTAGTACTACAAAATTATTCAGTTTATCCTTGTGATTTAGCTTCTTGGACACTGTAAATAGTTCACCATCAACACCGTATGCAATTGGTCCTATGTATGAATTGAATTATATGGAAGCTCAGCAAACCGCACCGCAACATCACCGGTCAATGACAGAGGGAATACTCTCATACCTATGATATCCATATCCAATTTCGGTCGTCCCACACAACACTTGCAGACACTTCTCAATTTAGCCATTTGACTGTGTGGATCTTTCAATGCTAGACCAGAAAACAACCCTCGTGCTGTAAGTATTTGCACAGACTGTTGGTTACCACAAATATATGCCCTGGAGGTAGAGGAGGAAGAACAATGGGTCCTTTTGATTCAACTGTTTGAAGTCAACCCTGTAGTTATCACACAACCTTGGTGCTGGCGGATTCTGCACCCTTTCTGCATCTCAGATTAGATTATCAACATGAACCTGAGCATGCACATTAACAACCCCAAGAGGCTGCAATTCAACTCCATCACCTAGATTCTCTCCGATAGGATTGTTGTGGACCCCTTGATTTTTCATTTTTCTCAAAGTTTTGCTCAACTCTGGATCGTAGGGGGTCAATGGTTCGCCTCGACTCCGTGTACTTGGCATACACTAGAGTAGAAATCTCTAGAAAATAAAAACAAAAGAAAACGTAATATCAGGAAATACTTGACTAAAGTTCAATAATGTAGTTAACTTAATCTAAAAGTCGTATTCCCAGGCAACGGCGCCAAAATTTGATACGCTTAAATTACACCTCCCTAAAGATGTATAAGCGATCGTTGTCAAATAAAGAACCCAACTTGTAGGTTGGGGTCGATCTCACAAGGAATATAGTTCAGACTTAAACTTAACCCACTATTATATCCGTTTGGTCAAACTATTTCCGAGACAAGTAAATAAAAGGGGGGGGGGGGGTTTAAGCAAGTAACAAATTATTGATTAAGTAACAAGTAAGCAAGATTCAAACTTTGAGTTATCAATATGAGAGAAAAACTAGGGTATGTGTGTTCCTCACAAGCTCTTAACGCAGTAATCCTAATAATAGCAAACTTTTCCTAGTGTTTTACATGCAAAGTTGGTAAGTTAGGTATCCCTAAGTGATTGGTCATCCAAGTAGGGAATTTCACCTCGCACCTTGGTCCAGCTACGAGTGTATGCTTTACTAACCCTTACCTTTACACTAGATTAGATATCACATCAATGTATGACTTAGTTTTCACCCTCGCTCCAATTGACATTAGATTATTAGATAACATCCACTAAATCTCTGTTGTTAATTCTTTTCTCATTAACTACCTCCTTGGTCCGGCAAGTAGCAACCATGCGAGTTCTAACGTTGCACACCGTTAAAAATACTCCTAAGCAAAGGAATTAACAATACACGCATAAACACTATTCAAGAATTACTTAATTATTATTCATACTTTGTTAATTGCTCATGGTCCCCACAACCCTAGTTGTGGATTTAGCTACTCATGCTTGCGAATTCACAAATCATAATTAGATAAGAAGAACTCATGAACTTACAAGTAGAATTGATGAAACCTGAAATCTTCAATTGAAATTCAAAGTGAAAATTGTATTAAACGAATTCTGAAAATCAAATTGCAAAAGTTTGTAAGTTAATTCCCAAAACACCAAAAACTAAGAGTTTACAATAATGTCTAACCTCCAAAAACGAGGTTTATAAATCCTATTTATAGAAAGAAAATCCTAAATAAAACAGGAAACATAATAAGGAAATAAACTGCCAGGACGCGATTTCAACCGACGCTTCACCTACGGATCGTGGGTCGACCTACGATCCGTAGGTCCCCTCTGTGGCTCAACACTTAGAAAACTTCATCAGGTACTGGAACCTCCAACTCTCAGATCACCATCGACG
>JAJOOR010033238.1:0-17208 GCA_036250505.1 Solanum acaule | reverse complement strand
CATAAACACCTTCATACCACACATATTCATACCTTGCTAATCATACACTTTGCATGCATAATAAGATGTAAGGGTGCATATAAGAGTTAACCTTTCAATAGACACCATAACACATCATATTCATAGCTATACATGTAGAGTTTGTGTGTATGATTGGTCCTCATAGTGACATAATAGCAACAACATTGATATTGAGTGCACTTCCCTTCAAGGGATCACAACACATTCATAATGTCCCCAAATCATGAGCAATTCACATATAAAGCCTTTAGGGATTCTAGACCACACACCCACACTTCATCATAGGAGACAAGGACACATTCAACATTGAATAGGTACTCCTAACATGTATATGATCACACATTCATATAGGGGTCATATAGGTAGGGGTCATTCCACAATAGTATTTAACATAATCAATCATGTAGACCACACCTTATCCCTAACATTATCATTCACATTATACTCCTCATCATCAACACACTTTAAACATCAAGCTAGCATTGAGGATTTCATACATAACCTTCATAGGACAACTTCATATGCATTATAATCATCAATTCACTTCACATCTATTTCCTTCAAGGCCAGGATCTCAACATGAATAGATAGACAAGAAGTAAACACTGCCTCCATAAGTGGACCAAACCAGACAACATCAATTCTCATACTATAGACTAGAAGTTAAGTCAACTTACCAATTCTCCAAGCCATGATCACCATTGATTAATCCTCAACAATTCATAATCAATTGAGATAGATAGCAATATGAATCAACAATGTAATTCAATAACATAGACATAATCTAAGTAAAATTCCATAAACGAAGGGATCAACCGATAACTTTGCCCATATGGCCATAATTCTCAACTCATCAATATACCAACAATTCAACATGAATAAGTATAGATAATCATAGGAAATATCAATCCAATATGATCTAAACATAATTTCAGCAATAGAAATTATATTCACAAAGACCCATATCGTAGGCCCTTTTTTGATAATTTGGGGATCATGGGTTCTTCATGAATTGCTTTGAAAATTATCTTAAAAACCTTAATTCCACATTAATTCATCAATATAATGATTTAGAAAATCATTTGACAAAGAACCCATGGTTAGATTGAAAATTGGGAATTTTGGTCTTTGAATCTCTTTTGAAAATCTTTGATATAACTCCTTGAATGAAAGGTTATTCAAGAATCAAGAGTCACCATACCTTAATTATTGAAGACCCATGAAATTGAAGAAGAATTCAGCTGTAAACCCATTTTCTAGCTTGACCTTCATCAAGGTCTTCAATGGAGTTTTTGAGAGAATCTATTTTTGAGAGGGAAGGGTCAATTGAAGAATGGGATCTAATTCTAGGTTTTGGGGTTTTAACCAACTTAAAATACCTTAAAATAGATAGAATAACCGTTTATAATAATTCCCCAAAGTACCCAAACTGCCCTTCACTTCGTTGGACCTTTTAAACAAGTCAAACTTGAGTTTTAATTTCGCAGATTTTGTCGGGAAACAAGTTCGCGAAGCGGAGGTGTTCCCACAAGTTTCTGGAAACTATATTTTGAGACAGTAGAGTCCACGACGTATCCACGATGCGGACCAAACTTTTTGGCCATAGGTGGAGCAGGTCCGCGACGCGGAGCCACTCCCTCCATGCACAACGTCAAGCTGCTTTGGCAGCTTGGTTGGCCAATGTTGGGGTCCTCCTCGAGGACCCTTATGGTGGCCCCGGGGTGTTGTATCTGAACGTTTTGACCCTAACAATATTTATTAAGACACTAGGGTCACCTCCACTGATTTTAGACTCCAAACAACACATAAAAGCATGAACAACATACCAGAACACACCAACACGTAAAAAACTACTTTCTGAACGTCTTGGTCGTGCCTTGACGTTTGACTTTCAAACTCTTTAAAACTGACTAAGAAGGTTGTTATTCATTATTTTAATAAGTTATTAATGCATAAAACCCATGTGAGGCTCTACTTTATCCTACTTCATTTTGAGGGGTGTTATATTTTCTTTCAACTAATTCATCTAAAATGACGCAATGGTAGTTTTAATTATTGACAAAAGAATATTGGGTACTATAATTTTCATTACAATAAATGTGTTGTTTATTAGTATTCAGTTTTCTTAATTTCTCATTCCGTGTTTATGTCAGTGTTAAGTACTCCCTCCGTCCACTATTGTTTGTCAAGTATACTAAAAATAGTTGTCCAAAAGTAATTGTCAATTTAAACTATCAAGAAACAATTAGTCACTTTTTTATAATTCTGCCCTTACTAATTACATAACTACTGGTTTCAAAACGTAGTCATTTTAAAGTTACAATACTACTTTGATGTTAAAAAAGTTGCTTTTACAGTTTTCAAAAAGTACAAACCATTTTAATAATGATTGATAGTAGGGTTATATTAGTCAAATTGCACCTTATATTAAATTTTTCTTAAGGGTTTTGCAAGATCTTATCCTGACAAACAATAGTGGACGAAGGGAGTACTATTTTTGTTTATGCTTTTGGGATTAAGAATTTAATAATCAACAAAATATAGAAGTTATGTTATGGCTAATTAATTTTTTTCTTTGGTTGCTAGATTTTAAATCTGGATAAGAGCACTTATATTTTTTATTATATTTTATACAATAAATTGACCAATGAAAAACTCTCCATTGGTATTTGAGGCCTGCCCATTTTAAAAGACGGAAATTTAGTTTAAGTTCGTACATATTTTAAGTTAAAATTGGCCGATGAAGAAGTTACCGTTGATTTTCAAGGCCTCCCATATTAATAAGAGGGGTTTTTATTTTTATGTTATTATTTGATTAATTTATTTTGTTAATATTCATTTATTAATAACATTATTACTAAATGTCTCTACAGGTATCTAGAGTTGCTTCCCTTTGAAACTATATGAATGAAGTTCGAATCATATTTTCTATTCATTATTGTATATATTATTGATGTTAGGCAAACTTAGACCATTTTTTATATGATTATTTTATTTTATTACTTGTGTATATCACATGTTTGTTTTACTTGTATATTGTTTTATCTCCTCCTCAATTTGAAAAAAAATGAATTCAGTCGGGACCCACAATTGTGGATTTTGAAGAATGCATAACATCTTCCCTTCGGAATCACTTGAACCTCTTACCTATAATTTATTGGTTTCATAGATCTTTTTTATTAATTAATTTATTGGTTTCCTAATTTTAGGCAAAATTAGGTGGAGACTCCTTTATAACTCTTTTTTCTCAATTTTTTTAAAGTTGAATTAATTGATTATTTTTTGAGATACCACGACATTTCACCCTATTTGAATAAAGTACGGATGTAAACAAAGTTCATAAGCAACTTTACCAATATGCCTCAAAATCAAATATGGGCCCACATAACAGGGACTAAGATTCTCTTTCTTTCCAAATCTCATTATTTGGGTGTGATTATGTGAATATGGGTTAAATTTACTGTTGGGTATTGCTCATTATTAGTCTATTTGTTGTTTAAATGTGATTTCGTTTAGTAGTTGTGTTTGAACTTAATGGGATTGTAGTTGTAAATACGATTTCATCTTAGTGTTTTTAGCCTGCTCGAGAGAGAGGTTTTAAAACCAAAACTACTAAACCTACTCAATATTTCAGTTGCATTTTAGATTTACATTAAGTTGGGAATAGAATTATCACCGAGTTGGACTAGGGTTCAACATACCATCAAGTACTAGAACTACATGCTGGTGTTGTAGATTTATAAGTCCTCTATGTTGGGCATCAGTTTTAGTGATCACACTGCAATCATGCATTTATACCTCGACAAAGTATATTTGAAACTCTCGATGAGGTATATACATCATATTCCACATTTAGCTAACATAGTTTATGTCGGTTAATAGTATCTCCCACACTCATATTCATGTTGCATTGACCATGTATTCAGTATTCAGTTCAACATGTTATTTTCAAGATTAGTACTTTGTCATTGCAACCTGCTCAGTTTCCAGTTATGCTTCAGTATATCTATCTCCATGTTTAGTTGTTATATTGTTCAACTCAGCATATATCTTGCATGGATAGTACATTCAAAGTACTGACGCATACTTTTGCGCTACATTGTTGTATGATGTAGGTTCATGCACTCAGCATCCAGATCATGCTTAGCTCAACTTCCAGTCCATACTCGGCAGCTTTAGTGATGAGTCATCGTAGTTCAAGGACAATAGACATGCTTTACTTTCCAGTGTTTACACCTCAGCTTCAGTCTTCGTAGAGTTAGTTGGGGGAATATCCCAACAACTCAGATCAGTTAGAGGCTTTCGGGCATAGCGTAGATTCATCTTGAGTTGTTAGTGTTGTATTCAGTCATCACTTTCATATATTTGATATATTCAGACTTGTTGGGCTTTTCTCTATTTCAAATATTAAACTGTTTTTACCTTCTGCACAGTGCATGATTATCTAAACTTGTATAAATAGATACGTAAGGCCATAAGTTAGCTTGTGGTAACTTGTAACACTAAGCTTAGGGGTAGCCTCAAGGCTTGAAAAACTTAATATCAGAGCATCAAATTCAAGAGTCTTAGGGTGTCTGAAAGCCGAACTATGTAAAGTCTCTTTCATGGTTGTGAACTGTGCCACACTTATGAGGGGGATGCTACGAAGTGTTCTAAGAAAAAATTCACTTCTTCGCTATCTTTATCATGCGATTCAGTGTGCTTCAACTTCTCCCTTCTAATCCATCGTTATGCTTTTTAGATCATACCTCGTTGCAAAGCTAACACACAAAATGCTAACACACGCAATTCTAACGAAGTTCCTCTAGTCCTGAACCGTGTGGTCAAAAATGCAAAGTTCCCTGATGCGATCCAGTTATTGGCTCAGATCGTAACCAACCAGCAGGCTCCCAGTTCCTGCAAACCCCACTGGTGGATTAGCCGCAGCAAGGATTCGAGAGTTTGGTTGTATGAATCCACTAGATTTTCTATGGTCGAAGGTTGTGAGGACCCACATAATTTTTTTGATGAGGTCGAGAAGATTCTTGAGGTAATGCAAGTGACTTGTGCTGATAGTACTGAAGTAGCATCCTATCAACTCAAGGATGTGGCTCTGATGTTTGTGTAATCAAGACACAACTTCTTATACAAATTTCTACGATCGTACAATAGTTTAGTAACCCAACCAATGGTTGGGATCGTTCCCAAGAGAGTGGTTTTGAGAATTAATAAAAAAATAAAACTAAGTTCTAACTAGTCGTAGCTAAAGACATTAACGATTAAAAACATTGTATATTAAAGGGGGACAGAAGGATGGGATTTTGTCACTAGTGAGTAAAAACAGCAAAACAAACAAGGATTTCTAAGTAATGAGAGGGGATCCTTATGGTGTGATGGGAATACGGGTTAAGCAAGATTATTGGGTACATGCTTTCGATAGAAGATATATAGAATAATAATGACTAGGCTAAACTTTAAGGAGGATAAGCTTTCTCTCGAGCAACTTACCCCGTTCCAAATGCGTTCCTCTCGGACACCCACTTGCCGCATGAAGAATAGCCTACGCCTTAACCCACTCACTCTCTTGAGCTGAGTGTGTGGACATGGGACTAGGGTTCACTCTCTTGAGCTGAACCTCATGTCTACCTACTCACACTGGCCATCAATTTTGTAGTTTTAGTTTTACGAACTCTCTCTCTCGCAAGCCGAAAACACATAAATAAACTTGTATTTGCAACTACAAATTCATTAGATTCATCCACAACTACTAAACGAAATCACAATTAAACTACAATTAAACTATCAGCAAGAAAGACCCAACAATTATCTTAACCCATATTCGCTAAATCACACCCCAAGAAGTGGGTTTTTAGCCACACATGTATAAGCGGTAGAAATTTATACCAAATTGAGCTCGCATTCAACTGGGTATGAAGATTTATGTCTTAATACAGGCCCAAATTGAAGAATCCAAGAGACCCAAAACCAAATCTTGAAGATGAAACCCTTTGGACCTTCAAGTCTTCAAAACCCTCTCAAACTTAGAGCAAAAATATTAAAAAGTACTATTCTATATGAAAATTATAATAATTGTTCGACACTTAAAACTACAACTGTAACTAGTATTTATAGTTTTCACTGATTTGTGCTGCAGCGGATCATTCAGTTGCACCAGCCTTCAACATCGTTGTGCTCTGGGTCATTGGACTACATGATACTGCTTCGCAGGACTTCTCGGCGATGCACCGACTACTCCCTTTTTCTGCCGACTTAATCCTTTCCTTCAAGGCTCAACACACTGGAACAACAGGCGAAGTACGACAAATCAACAACTCGCCAAGTGGACTCGGTGATCCTCAGGCCTTTATTTCTTCGTTCTTTTCAGCCGTTTCGTTCCTTTTTGCAACGTAGTATCCATGCTTTCCTTCAAATGTCAAACACCTTAAACTTAAGGGTTTTCATCAGATATTGAGATAAAATAAGCATTTGAGGACACAATTTCTATCAAAAAATAGCCCTAAATGAGTCCAATTTGTGGACTCATCAACAATCCCAACTTAAACTTTTGCCTATCCTCAAGAAAACTCAAGTTCAGCCGTTCATAAAGGATGTCTCAAAAAATGATACACAAGACTCAATCATGAATGCACACAACAAGACTCAATTTACTTATGCAAAGATCAAAGTGCACTCAAAGATTCAAATTGTGACACACCAATATCAAAAAACCTCATGCTCACAATACATGCTTGAAATGCAACTTCAAGCTGAACCGAAGTGTTCAAGTGCCCTCACACAAGGAGTGATTCCATATTCACACAATAGTTCACATTTTAAAGCTTCGATATCCAATGCAACGCTCACTCTCAGAAGGAAGAACACAATGCATTCGTTCACCCATAGGTTTGCCCGTATTTTCCAATCAACATTTGTTTCAGCTCACTCAAGATAAAATAAGGTATTTTCAAGACTTGTAATGGGGATGAGTGCAAAGGTATGGTCATTTAGTCTCAGTGACTTTCATCCTCATGAAATGTGGTGCTCACAACACTCCCTTTCCTTTTCCTTCATCATTCTCTTTAGTGCACATAAGTCATCCTATTATTCACTTTTCATGGACTGTTTGGGAACCCCATTTCTTATGTACTTTATTCCACAACTTTCTTTTTCATTATTTTTATTTTTCTTTCTCTTTTTTTTACATAGAGGGGTTCCATTTTTCTTCAAAACCATGGGTAAGAGGAGACTTTCGTTGCACTTCTTGACTTGCCCTTATCTTTTCACCAGACCCCCAACTTAGGCTTTTGGCCTAAGTTGGCTATTCAATTAACCACAACTTCATGAGGATTATCGGTAGTGGATAAAGAAAGGTTATGATTTCATCAAGTTTCTTCCAAAGAAAGTTAAGGCTCAAGGGCTGTTCAAAAGAGAATCACACGCTCACAGGGTACGTCACAAAAGAGGTATATATCAATTGGTTCACACTCTTAAAAGTTTCCTAAGATCATATCAAGAGATAGCATCACTTAGTTGACCGGACCAACGGGGAAAATTCTAGGATCTATCATGCATGGTTCAAAGTAAGCTCATCACACTAGGCATTGACACTATAGTCAAACAAGACTCCATACTTTCGCTAGTTGTGCAGTGATCATTACAAGAGACTCTATTCAATACTTGGCTAATCACAACGAGATGCAAAGAGTTCACATATTGTCTATGCAACTTCATTTGGCCTCATCGTAGCCATACATTCATGTTTGTTTGATTGAGAGAACTATTCAAGTCATCGATATTGATGGGAACCGAGACTCAAATTTTGTAAAAGAATAGCCACATTCAACACACGAGAGGTGGCAAAAATTTTTGGACAGGTCAAAATTAATTTTGCAATTTAAAATAAAATGAGCCATAAGCTCAAACATCCACAGAAAGTTGTGTAAAAACAATTTAAGCACAAAACCCAAATATAACCAAAACACGAACATCAATAACACACAAAGGTGGGCCTCACCCCACCACAAATAAAAGTATTTGTCCTCAAATGCAAATGATACTGAATCCGAAATGTAAAATGAAAAAAGATAGAGAGGGATGTAAAGAGGTGATCCTGGCTAGTTTGTTGCTCCATCTGCCTGGGCTTCAGTGCCCGAAGTGACTCCAGAAGGGCCAGCTCCACTGAATCCTGCAATAGGTACTAAGGAAGCCTGTATGACAACATCTATCATAATTTCTTCCGTCTCGGTTAGGTCTTCATCTGTAGCTCCCTTAGTCTCCTCATGCATCTCTTCATCAGTCTCTACTTCTAACTTAAGATCGGCTGTCTGCTCCATTCTATTCCATGTCCAATGGTGGTTTGAGGCATCCTAGGCATGTCTGAAATTTCCACTGTTCCAAAGACCACGGATACATCGGTGTACTACAGGTGGTTTACATCTTTTCACATCTCAACAATGGCAGCTTTTAAAGTTATCACCTCCTCTGTCGCCCCTTGGTTGTGCCCACACACTGCTATCCTAGCCACCAGGGCATCAATGATAGTGTTCAGATGTGTCACAACATCGGCTAGGGCCATCTGGATCATGATTGAAACAGAGGCCTCTAGACTGCAGCCCGACGATCAACAGAAAGGGCCAGCTGTCCCATCCAGAGTAGGGAGGCCTGGGTGAGTGGAGGTCGAGAGATAGAAGCAGTAGGTCTAGGAGGTAGTTCAGTAGTAGAAGAACCTGGAGTATCAGAAGAAGTATCAATAGGGATACATGAAGTCCCAGAGGCCGGAGTAGGCAAAGATGCCTCTGCAAGTACTAATTTTGTGTCCACCGGGGCTGCCTTTTTCTTTTCCTCCTGATCCTTGAGGTACTCAGCTTTGATCCTCCAGATATAAGTGGAGGATGTGGGAATCATTTCCACATATTTCTTTGCATCTCTTGGTACCCGAGCCCGTCTACACAGTTTGGTAATTAATACCGGGAAAGGAAGAGAGGTCTGGGTCTGCTTTGCACACGTATGAATCTCTAAAGCCATGATCATCCCTAAATTCAACCACTTCGGAGTCTCATCTGAAATTAGTAGGGCTAACCACTTTTTCATCTCATCCAGCTTCTTTGTTCTGATCAAGTGCTGGCAATGATCCCCAATATTTGTGGACATGCCTCACTACCACACGTCACCATCCTGCCTCTGACAACCCCATAGTCAACTTCTTTGAAGGTTGCTGCTAGCTATTTTTTCTGGGGTATTAGTGCACTGTATGCACTGTAGAACTCTCTTACCCAGTTTAAAATATAAGGGCTATGGGATTTGGTGAAGATTTTGAACTTGTGGTACCTCAGGCACTCCATTATCTCTGGGTGCCTTTCTATAACCCCGTCTACGGACAAACACTTTTCCTCCAGAATTGTCCTCAGCCCCTTTACCCGATTCATTGACTTAAGAGGAGGACCCTATACTGGAGGCACTAATACCATTGCATGTTCTGGAACTAGAGGTGTAGTGGTGGTAGGCGGGGGAGTCCTGACCCTGGATGGATCATTCAGCTTCTTAGTTTGCCGCTCATCCCTCTGTGCTATTAACAGATCATCCTCATCAGAAACCACACCTTCACATTCAGATCGGTTGGCGTCATTTCTATAAAAAGCCATCACTATTGGTACTTGCATCTGATAATTCAAGGGTTTTGTCTTTGCCCTTGCCTTTTCCACTAGTTGTGGAAAGTTTAGCAACCTTGCTTCTGGATGCAGCTGGATCCTCGTTGATTGTAATCCTTTTTGGTTTACCTTGAGGTGGCCTGCTTCTTCCTGCACCTTTAGATTTAGACATTTGTACAAAGAGTTGGGAATAAGTTTAAAACGACTAAATTAAATTCATGGAGACACAATTGCAGAAAAACTCATCGATCAATTCGGCGAATCACCACGTTTCTTTTGTGAGTTAGGCCAAGCTCGCCGATAGGAGTTGGCTCAAAAATGTTAACAAGTCGGTGATGGGAGAATCCTTTCGGCGAATAGGGTTTTACTCGCCGAAAATTACAGAATCCATATCATGATTAGAATGAAATTAAAGGCGAGATGGGATCATTAGGTGAACCGCCGAGTGGTTTGGCGAGCTCGACCCCACTCGCCAAATGGCCCAACGTGCCTATTTCCTACTTATCTTCTCGACTTCAACCCCGCAACCCCTGAAAATGAAATCAAAACATGCACTAGATCAATTAAGCTTACAGTTTTCCCGGCCTTTGCTCAAATTAAACATTATGCATGAGCACCTCATAAAATTTCATTCATCCTAAATCATCAGAATGGGATTCAAAAATTCAAAGCAGACGGGTTGGATTCGCGAATCAAAAGAGGCACTTGAATAGTCTAAATTTATCAAAAAGGCACAGTACACGACATAGGATAAAATTACTTGCAATGAGAGTATAAATATCATAATTAAATGCAGGTTTGGAAAACCAACCTTTTAGGCAGATTAAGTCAAGAATGTGATGCTAGGCAACAGATTAGTACAGATCCAAGAACTACTAAATCAGCTAAAATACTCATGAGATGTGGATTTTTTGAAAATACTAAGTAGGTGCAATTTTGCGAAAATTGAGACTGAGAGAATATGAAAAAGGTTGAAAAACATGTGGCTTTATAAAAACCATCCAGATCTCACCCATTCTGTGACATTAGTTGATTTCGCTCTGCTACTCGGTGATCCGCCAAGTGTTTATCTACCTCACCAAGTTTTACAGGACCTTCAGTCAAAGTGAGGATCCAAACGATGGTCTTTGTCGGGGTCGCAGATCTAGTCGGCGATTCGCCAATTGGGCTTGTGTAATTCATCATGTACTTTTCACAGACTTTTTATGCCCAATCCTACAAAATCAAAACACCTTTATTTCAAAAATAACAAATTACAAACACTTAAGGGTTTTGGATTGCCTCCCAAATAGCGCCTTAGTTAACGTCGTGGCACGACACAAGTAATTGGAATTGGTGTAATTACAAGGGTAGTAATTACCATCCTAATAATTACGCAACTTTCTAATTATGACCTATATATTTGCCACATTAGGGCTGGCAGTAGAACCTGTAACACCTGAAAACTAGTAGGCTAAACTAGAGCTTGAAGTGAGAGTTATAGTCGTAGATATGGCTTCTCGTACATAGAATGAAGGGTTTTGAGGAAAAACATCAAGGTACGACTCCCCAAGGACCAACCAAAGGTCCTTGAGGAGGACCCTAAAATTTGCCCCAAAATAGTCCACTCACGAAAGAGACCCACGCCCTATGGGTGAGAGGTCGTGTATGAGGGTCCCAAAATATGAGTTGTAGACCGCCACCCACGGATGAACAGCACACCCCATGGGTCCACTCACGGCCCGTGGGTGTGGTCTCGTGGGTGAGGCAGTGGTCAAGTTTGAGACACTTTTTATGGAACTTTCTAGAATTAATTAGGGGTTAAGTGGTGTCATTTTAACCTTACATAGACCACCAATATAAATACTTTAGACCCTTAATTTAGTCAATCCAAATCATTATTTCCAAACCCTCCAAAAAGAACCCAATTCCCTCTAAAAAATCCTCTCTATAGAAAGAAGATAATAAAGAAGAAGAGAATCAAGCTAGGTCAAGATTCCATTGTTGCAAGATTTGTAAGGCTTTATAATCAAGGTATGTTAGCTTATTAATCCATGGATTCTTCCTTCCATGGAGTCCCATAGTTATTCCACAACTGTGAAGATGAAATCCCCAATTCAAGTTAGGGTTCCTTCCAATATTGGTGGTTAAGTTGAATATGGATCCAATTGAGTGGATATTGATTGTTTATGATAGAATTAGTAGTGAATCATGTTATTATGATGAAATTACATGTTTTCTACGCCTAACCCTGGTCTAATTGATGAAATTGAAGTAATGTGGTTTTATGCCTTGAAAGGTGAAATTGAGGATTTAGAGATAATTTACTAAGGTTGATGACATGTGTAGTAATTGCTTGAGAATAAAAACATGTTGACATAAATTGAATTGGATTAAATTATACATGATGGGTCATGATTAGTAAATCTTTAGATTTAACCTTTATGATGAAATATGACCAGAATTGTTTGAGAATAAAGCATGCGACTAAAATGCCTTGTGATCTAGGTATGTATAATGATTGTAATAGGTAAATCTTTGAGAGTAAGGCTTGTAGTTGTGAATGTTGGTTTCTAGGGCTTTGAGGGTAAAAACTAATATTATGAACTATGAATGTTAAGGCTTTGAGAGTGAAGCTTATATGATGAATGTAGATTGTAGGTAGGATTGTTGAGGAAGTATTTACCCATATGACCTAAATTATGAATGTATGAAATTATGCATGTATTATAGAACTTATATATATGCTTTAAGAATATTTTCAGATTAAAGTGATTATGATTGTGATCTTGTTGTGTATTGTTGAAAGGATATTCTCACTTACACACTTATGTTTGAATATGATAGGATGTGAAAGGTTCTCTCACATAGAATGGTTCTAGGTTCAAAAGCTTACTCACCTAAAATGAATCAAAGCATATTTAGTGATGTTAGCTTGAAGTTATGTTATGAAATCCGTTCATAAATAGCATGACTTGGTATGACAAGACCATTTCATGGTAGCTTTAGTATGAGACCTCATGGTAGCCTTGGATTGGAAAATCATACCTTTCTTAAGGGTAGCTTAAACTAGTATCATGGAATACTTACATGGTAGCATGACTTGGTTAGGCCCAACCACTTCATTGGTAGCTAGGATGGAGTAATTGTACCCTTCCTTGAATAGGTTGGATTTGCATGACAATATGTTTTTCTTTGGTAGCATGGTCTAGCCTAGTATGGTGTTATTCCTTTGGTAGCATGGTCTAGCCTAGTATGGTACTATTCCTTTGGTAGCATGGTCTAGCTTAGTATGGTGCTATTCCTTTGGTAGCTTGGTCTAGCCTAATAGAGCGCTATTCTTTGGTAGCTTGGTCTAGCCAAATAAAGCGCTATTCTTTGGTAGTCTAGAAATGATAAATAATAATCATTGATGTTTGATAGCCAAAAGTGGTACTTAGTATGGGTAGGATTATGGGGTGTTATCCATGCATAGCACAAGTATGAATTGAAGCTACTTATGAAGTAAGACTCTTATATGTTGTATGCTTAGCTTAGATTATTGCTATAGTTGCCTTCCATGATATGTTGGACCAAAGATGAAGGTTCCCTTGTCTATGAAAATTAAGTTAAGGATGAGATCCAAAGATGGTAAGTATGATTATGATAACCTAAAAGTGATTCTTAGTGTTAGTGGGATTACGGGGTCTCATCCATGCATTGCACAAGTATGCTCTGAGATTACTTGAGAAGTAGTTCTCTTGCCTTATGAACATGATCTATTTCCTTTGTTTATGAATCATGCCTTATGTTGTCTAATGCTTATATTATGTCCATGTGGAAGATCATGCTTTCAAATATGTTCTTATTCGCTTATGGTATTATGCTAGCTATCATATTTAGTACTTTTTTACTAACACATACTCTTGCCTACATCTCATCAAATGTAGGGTCCAGCAATTTTGAGTTCCATCTCCGAGGATAAGTTCATAGTATAGCAAGGATTGAAGACTTCGTGTCCTCATAGCATCAAGGATTTGATCACCTGTCCTTTTATGTCTTTTTTTTTTTATGTTGAGTACTATTGTAAGGGCTGTGTCCCAAAGATATTCATGTTCTAGATGGTTTGAGACAAGTGTAATAAGACTTCCTCTTTGCTTTTATAAAAGACTTTGATTGTAAGAAAAAAAAATCTCCGCACTTTTCTATTATCTTATGTTATGATATTCTAAGTGGCTTACATGGAGTCCTTCGGGGTTCTATGTGCTATGTTATATCTAGGGTGTACCCCTAGGTCGTGACAAACTTGGTATCAGAGCACAAGGTTTAGAATAGTTATCGGATGTCTCAAACCACATCTAGTAGAGTCTTATTCATAAATGTGAAGTGCGCCATATTTATG
Organism: Solanum acaule; assembly: GCA_036250505.1. Taxonomy (NCBI): domain Eukaryota; kingdom Viridiplantae; phylum Streptophyta; class Magnoliopsida; order Solanales; family Solanaceae; genus Solanum; species Solanum acaule. The sequence continues at coordinate 3,201 of JAJOOR010033238.1, read as the reverse complement.
AATAAGAGGCTATTGGATGTTTAGGAAACTTCACTTCTTCATTCTCTAAGTCATTTCGTAAAGTTTAACTCTTTTAGGTCTTTCTCCTAATTAGTGCCCATTGGTTTTCAGGGTATGGCTAATACAAGGGCAAATGCTAGGAGGAATGAGGAAGACAATGTGGAGCAAGAGGTTCCTCTCTGAGATCCTCCCCAAGCTCCAATTGACCCTATAGGGGAGAATGTGATAAATGCGGAGTTTAGGTTGGCTATCAAAATATTAGCTCAAGCTGTGACGACTCAAGTCAATAGGGAAGTTGTAGCTCTGGTGAATCCTAATGTGAATTCTGTGGCTTTAAGGGTGAGGGATTTTATGAGAATGAACCCTCTAGAGTTTTATGGCTCCAAAATGGAAGAGGATCCTCAAGAGGTTTTAGATGAGGTTTATAAGGTAATTGGTATCATGGGGGTGACTTCGGTAGAGAAAGCGGAGTTAGCCGCTTACCAATTGAGAAGTGTAGCACAAGTATGGTATGATCAATAGAAGGAGAGCAGACCGGTAGGAGCATGTCCCATAGAGTGGGAGGTGTTTAAGTTGTCATTTCTTGATAGGTTCTTTCCCCTAGAGTTGAGGGAGGCTAAAATGTAAGAGTTCATTAACCTTATGCAAGGAAGCATGAGTATGAGGGAGTATGCCTTAGCTTGAAATTTACCCGACTATCCAAGTATGGTCCAACTTTAGTGGCAAACTCGAGTGCTAAGATGAATAAGTTTATGATTGGAGTATCCGACCTAGTAGCAAAAGAATGGCGTACGGCAATGCTTGTTGGTGATATGGATATATCACGTCTTATAGTTTATGTCCAAAAAATTGAGGAAGCCAAACTCAAGGAAGAGAAATATAGGGATAAAAAGAGGTCAAGAATTGATGATGATAAGTCCTTTCATGATGGGTCCGATGGACATGGTCGCACTAAGAATCAACAAAAGTTATCCGGACAAAGTTTTTCTAAGGCTTCTAAGTATAAGGAAGAGAGGGTGTCTAAACCTACGCCACCCAGAATTAGTAATGAGTCCTTATGGACTTCTTGTGCTAGGTATGGTAAGAGACATGAGGGTAGGTGTTTTTCTGGTAGAGAGGGTTGCTTTAGTTGTGGTGAAAGTGGCCACAAGATGAGAGATATCCCAAAGGAAAAGGCTATGAGAAAAGAGGGTAAACAAATTTCTCCTAGAGGTTCGGATAGGGATGCTCAAAACAAGAATAGGTTCATTTCTCTTCAAGCTAGAGATAAACAAGAGTGACCTACGGATGTTGCTACCGGTATGTGTTTTACGCTTTATTAGATTCTGGAATGCTTGTCTTTTGTGACTTGATATGCTAGACTTTAATGTTGTCTTTAGTATGAATGAGATTCATTTTTGTTTTATGTTATAGATGGTTCTTAGAAAGTCCACATAGGCTTACTCCCAAGTGGGAGATGGTGTGCCTAGATAGCAAGGTCATTCTGTGTTTATGTGTGGCGATGATTGTTTTTATATGCATGTTCAAGAAAAAGCTTGGGTCTTGATAGAAATGACTTGTGTGAATTGTTTTCCTCATGTTGTAGTGCAATGAATAGAGTTGCCTATAGTACTTCATGAGATGAATAGAAGAACATGTCCTAGCTTGTAGTTGCGAGATTCCACCTTGAAAGAATATTATGAGTATAGATTTTATATATGCTCCATGAGATTGTGTTGAGCATGATTTAGCTTGGAGATGGTAGTTCCTCCTTGAATATGAATTGCATGCATTTTGGGTTATTAGATGTAGTTCCTACTTCCTTATGTTGCATTAAGTATGTTTAGCTAGGAGATGAAGTTTTCCTCCTCGGTTGTGTGCATTTAGATGTGTTGCATGCATGATAGGCTGCTAGTCTAGATTCATTTCCTTGTTACGAGGTTTTTAGAATCGTCATTCGAGGACGAATGTTTCCAAGGGGGAGATATTGTAGCACCCGAAAACCAGTAGGCCAAACTAGAGCTTGACATGAAGGTTAGAGTCGTAGATATTGCTTTCCATACTTAGAATGAAGGGCTTCAGGGTAGAACGTCAAGGTAAAACTCCCCAAGGACCAACCAAGGGTCCTTGAGGAGGACCCTAAGATATGCCCAAAACAGTCCACTCACGAAAGGGACCCACTGCCCACCCATGGGTGGGTGGTCGTGGGTCAGGGTCCCAAAAGATGAGTTGCAGGCCACCACCAACGGATGACCAGCACGTCCCGTGGGTCCACTCACGGCCCGTGGGCGTGTTCTTGTGGGTGAGACTATGGTCAAGTTTGAGACAGCTAAGTAGGGGTATTATGGAACTTTCCGAAATTAATTAGGGGTTATGTGGTGTCGTTTTAACCTTACTTTGACCACCTATATAAAGACTTTAGACCCTTACTTTAGTCATTCCAAATCATTATTTCGAAACCCATAAAAAAAAACCCAATTCCCTCTCAAAAATCTTCTCTCTAGAAAGAAGAAGAAGAAGAGAATCAAGCTAGGTCAAGACTCCATTTGTAACAACCCGAGAGCACCAGTTATTTGTTATCGGTGTATTCGACCCCTTAGCATTCTTCATAGCATGTATCATAGAATAAAATCATGGAAAATTTAAAACTTTTACTTTGGAAGTTCAACTTCACTTCATATATGAAAAATAGAAACTAACTTCATCACAATGTACCATCTAGACATAAAAGTATCGAAAATGGGACTTAGCCTTACATCAATAAGAAGTCTTGAAATAGGAAAGTACAACAATGTTTTTCAACATAAGCAAAAAACTAAACATAGAAGCTAAATCATAGGGTCTTGTCCTTGGACTTGAGGACTCACCAACTTGGGGAAGCAACTCCAAGTGTCTTGAGAAGTAAGTTTGAATCCTCAACGGCCCGAACCTAAATGTTTGGAAAAAGGGAGAAAATAAAGGTTAGTACAACACACGTACTAAGTATGGCTACTATGCATAAAACCATTGAAACATGCATATAAGGACATTTAATCAAAACAAGCTTTTTACCAAGTAAATACGATATGCACACAAAGTAAGCATCATAGTAGAACCCAACATAATATCATCCCAACATGTAGACAACCCAAGCAATACTAGTGTAATGCAAAGAATAGAATCCCATAACCCTATTCAAAGCCAAGTATCACATTAAGCAACCTACTTCATGCATACATTCAT
>JAJOOR010033237.1:0-12432 GCA_036250505.1 Solanum acaule | reverse complement strand
CTAAACAAGTTTTCGGTAACTTCCGAAGCACATTTTTAAGAACTTTTTGGGTCAAATTCAAATATAATCATTTCATTAGGTTCTCGACTCTAAACTCACATGTGAGGCTCTAGTTTCACTCTATCATTTTCTGGGTCGTTACAGTTTCTTATTTAGTGGTAATTTGAGATCACTAGATGACGAGAATTAAAAAAAAAACATTGTCTTAACCATGAACTTTCTTTAACACATAATAGTTCTTCTGATATTGATGATTTATATTTATTTTTTTGAATTAAAAGTGTTAAGAGAAATAATACAAGTAGAAGATAATGATCTAATAAAAATACTCAATCAAATAAAAAGACTTGATTCTTTTTCAAATGCGTTTATATTGCTTATAGAATAATGTTATCAGTTACTATAACTGTTACCTCAGCCGAAAGCAATTTTGCGAAACTAAAATTGACTAAATTTTATTTAAGATCAACAATGTCTGAAGAGAATAAATGGATTAGCTAGATTATTAATTGAAAAGGCATTATTAATTATTATTTTTTTATATATATATATATATAAAGCTGAATGTAAGCAATCCTATGTGACACCTCTCTATGGCCAGTATTTCTATTTATTTATTTTTCTCATTAAAAAATTTATTGAATAAGATAAAGAAATAAATATGTTAAATATATTACTGTCAGTTATGTCGTTTTAAATACCCATAACTATAGCACATAAATATTAGAAATTAAAAGAGAAATAAATAATTGTTGATAACCTATATATAAGAGAATATCAAGAGTTTTCTCTAATATTTAAAATAGATTAGATAATCACAAATCATTTCAAAAATATGGTAAAAGTCATTCACCAACTAATATTGATGTATTCATTATTGACGGAGTAGTAGAAAAATTCATGGTTTGATTAGCTCCTTTCTCAATATTTCATTCATTTTTATGATTGTGTTTCAAACATCTTCTTTGTTTTAATTGTTTTTCTTCCTTTCTTTACTTTTTAACTTTTTAGGAACATTCAAACAAGTTTCATTGAACATGCATGCATCAAAGAGAAAAAAAAATTCAACAACGTACCAAATAAATTTTTAAAAAAAATCATGAAGGGAAGAAGGATAACAAGCAATGGAAAAAGAAAAAGAAAAACAACAAAGCTCCTCGGAAGGAAATTTAGAGATGAAGAGAAGAGATCTCAGAATGGACAATATTTTGTTGGCTTTAGCGTAAAATAATAGTCAAATCATTGACGGTAAGTGTTAGATATATGAAAATTGGAATTAATTTTATGCAAGAGTTAATCTAATATCCTATTTAGTATGATATTCTATATGATCGACTAACTACAAATTGCACCATATTCTTTTCTTTTTTTTTTTATAAAAAAAGTAATCAAATTTATTAATAATAACTGAGCATATAATTATGTGTTTAAAGCTTCAGGATAAAAAATAATAATTAAAAATTAAAACCAAAAAAACGCAGAAATAAAATTATTAGGAATATTTTTAAAGTTATTTGAATCTAAAATAGGTTAAGAATCTTACGATTCAAAATCATTGTACAATTACAAATATATATACACATAAAAAGAAATTCTCAAAATTATTTATATTTAGCCTACACAAAACAAAAAAAAAATTAAGTATTAAAATAAATAAAAATGGACACCTTAACTTTGTCACTTCTTGATGATGATAGAATATGATTTCTTTATGAAAAGAGAGAGAGAGAGAGTATCTCATGATTCTTCAAGATACTGATATAAGAAGAAAAGTCATGTAACAAATGTTCTCTTCATAAAAATAAAATAAAATTTAACAGGATGTTGCACTATAATATTTTCTACAAGAAAATTTGTATTGTGAAACAAAAATTAAATCATACTGGTTGAAAAACTTATAGAAAAACTGATGAGTGATAAGAAAAATTATTTAAAGACAGAATTAGTTTAATTATTAAATTAGGAAAAGTATAAGGATAAATATATGTTGTCAATTATCATTTGAAAGGATCCTAAATTAGTTCTCACATTATTACTTTCCATTTTATTCTTATTCCGTTTTTTTTTTTTTTAAATTTTGTTTCATTTTTCCTTATATCTTTAATTAATGTTTGTTTTATTTTTTATTGTGATTTGAAAGGATCCTAAATTAGTGCTCACATTATTTCTTTCAATTTTGTATTCTTCTAATTTCGTTGTTTTGTAAATTTTATTATTTATTTTTTCCGTTTTTTTTCCTTATTTACCACCTTATTTTCCGTTTTTTTTCCTTATTTACCACCTTTTATTATATATATATATATATTCATCTCTTCTGCTAAAGATATATACGATTATACCCATATCAAATACTAATAAAGTTAAAAATAGAAAATGAAGACGCTCTTCTTAATTCAAATATTTATTTAACTTTATAAAAAAACAATTACGTTTTTTCTTATAACTTTTTTTTAAAAATAATTGCTCAAAAATTTGTCTTGGAAGTTTATCTATTTTGCATTTTTCCAAATTTTAAATCATTTCATCATTAATGCTATTAATTTTTCCCCTTAATCTCATCATTAATGCTATTAATTTTTTCCTTAAATTACTTTTTTTCCTTCTTTGTTCTTTTTACTTTCTTTTCATTATTTATTTTAAAATATTAGTTGTTGGTATATAGGTTTTTGAGTATATTTTTGTACTTCTATAAAAGAAAATTATGAATTATGCCTAATTTAAAGAAAATAATTAATTAGGAGAATTCTTTTATTGAAATGGAAAACAAGATCTTTTTTTTTCTCTTCTTAGATTACTTTAGGTTAACAATTATAGTTTTTTTTTAAAAAAATTTAAAATTATTAGAAGTAGAATTTTCAATAAATAATGTATTCATAATTTCCTTATCTGCGTGAAGTTGATTAAAATTCGTGAATACTTATATATTGTCTATTTGGTTCTTCGATTGATTTTTAAATAATAGTTAATTACTTCATATATGAATGATATTGTGTTTGAATTAATGTTAATTGGAAATGAACATGATATTGTATTAAAATCTTAATTTGTTAACTTGATTTTTTAAAATGTTATAACATTATTGTGTCATTTTAAAAAAATAAAATAATTGATCGTTTTCTCTGATGTCAACTTAGTGTGAAGATATTGTTTCTTTTCTTAATTATTTTATTTAAGAGGAAACACAGATTTTGGCTCTAATCAAAATAGAATTTTCCTTTTTATTTCTACTTAATTTATAAATTTTTTTTATTTTAAATTACAATTATACCACGCGAAGCGCGGACAAGTTTCCTAGTTAGTTATAAAACAATAACTAATGACTCAACCATAAAGGGCTGGTGGGCGGGGGTAGAGCCTCTAGCGCCAATGTCGATGAAGCAAAGGTGTGTGTTTATGGGATGGAATAGGAAGAGCAAGAATGGAACCGCTATCACTTGTCCTATCATCCGTGATGAGCTTTTTTCATTCGTCAGTATGAGGTAGGTAGAGTCATCTAAAAAAGTTAGAAAAGTGAATTTTAAATAAAAGTATATATGATTTAAAATATATATATATTAGGGTCCCTTTCTTGAGTTTCGCCTTAGGCCCCCAATCTTGTTGAGTCGGCCCTGCACGGACGAATCACTATTGGCGGAAACAATCGTGTCTTGCTGATAGATGCTATGTCGTTCAACACTTGCCTATTGGCCCCATAGATATAACGGAAGGTATTTTTTTTCTTCTTCTTTTTTTATTAGATCATGTCCCAAAAGAGACCTTGCATAAATTTCTTTCAATTAGACCATAAAGGAAGAGGGGAGAGATTTGAATTAATTTCTCATGTTATTATATTTTTTAAAATCATAATTAGTACTTTTAGTTTTATACTAATCACAAGTAGGAGCTATTGATTTGTTTACTCTAAATATTGATTATTTTTGTAGTTAGTGTTTGTTTAAATTTGATGGCAATTGTATGTACATTTCTTTTAAATACAAACATTTAATCCAACCATTATATTTGAGAATATTACTTTCTCGACCTTCTAATTGTATGCTAAGAGAAATCTAACTGGAAGTTTGGCTTCTAAATTTCTTTCTAGTAAAATTATTGAGTAGGGGTTTCAGATTGTCACTCACCTAATAGTTACTATCTCATAAAGTCATTTTTTTCAGCGAAAAAAATGGATTCAAGAAGAAATGTACCTTTGAAACAATAACTACTAGTTGAGAGACTAATAAGAAATCAATCATAAAAATATCTTGCTAATCATGTCATGTTTTTGGTTGTTTCACACTATAGTTACGTGATCAATATTAGTTTTTTACAAGTAAGGTTGTGAGGGATGTTCTCAATTACTAAAACAAGATAGTATACTACTAAATCTATTAACAAATCAATTCACGCCAATTACTGACCTTCATGTAATTTATTATTGATTAACACAATTTGCTTATTGTCTAAAACATGATGATAGATAAGTAATATATAATGACCTCCATGTCATTTCTGTGTTTATGGCTCCTTTTCATCGTTCAGATACAACCTCAGATGGAAGTATCGATGATTCCGTTGAGTCTATAATGTCGAATTTGATGGGGTAGCATATCTCATTTGCGTGCACGGGGTTCTAAACGAATTCAGAACCGTTAGAGGTTTTGGAACTTGCAAAACCAGTTGACATGCATCATCTGGTGCAGGGTAATTTACCCTTCACGTTCGTAATGGCCTGGGCCTTAGTACTTCGCGACCGCATGGTTCGTTGTCGCGATCGTGATGAAGGGTTGACCTTCCTAGGTCATTGCGACCGTGAGGCCGGGTCTCGCGATCACGACGGTCAGCCTCTTAATGAGCCACGATCATGACCCTCCTTCTCGCGTTTGCAATGAGAAGCTTTGTCTGGTCTTTCAAATAAGACCAAACGCAAAGGTATCAACTATTCCTAATTTAGAAAGACAATTTCTCCTTAATTTCTTGTTGGAATTTGGAAATTCGAAGCCCGGTGGATCCGTAGAGGTTGGGGCTATGTTGTGGTGCGATTAGATTGCGTTAGTGAGTCTCTGTTTGAGGTAATTTTGGGAGTATTTGGGGCTTCCTTAGCTTGGTTTCTTAATTTAATTGCATGTTGTTGTTGTAGTAGCTGCTTCTGGGCCTCAGATTGTGTCCCATTTTGGAACACAAGTTCAAGGCATAGCTTAGGACCTTTTGATGGAGTTAATTCCAGAAATTTTAGTACGGTCCCACAATTCGTATTTGACTCTAAAATTGGTATGTTTCCATTTTATGTAATTTTAGTAACTAAACTACCATATTGGCATTGTGATCCTATTTTTGATAGCGTGACATCGTTCAAAGGTCATTTGGAAGAGAAAAGCTTCAACCTTGTGATTTGGAGCGCGCAAGGTCGCCCTACAGGTAGGCTATGACTTCCTTTCTATTTTAGATTAAGCATGATTGTGTAAATTTATGGTGATTAGTGTGAATTAGGGGTGGGTAGTTATTCCTTCTTTCTTCTTAGAAACCATGATTTAGGATTGTTTACCACTGTTTCAAGGGTAGTAGCGTGTTAGTTAAGGGTTGTATATGTGTGCAGCATGCTATGTGATTTACTTGTTTTACTACTTGTTTCTTGAAGCATGTCCGGCCTTAGTCTAGGATAGATTAGTGTTGCCTTAGACCCGTGAACCTTGTGACTTTTGTATGTCTCCGACGTCGTTCAGATGAACTAGGTCCTTTGAGACTGCGTAGCAGATTTGAGTCTAATAGTATGAACCTTAGTTTAGGTGTTTGAGCAACCTTGTGGACCTTTTGCTTTCTCTCTCTATCTCTATGGCTCTGACGAGTTACCAAAGGAACTACGTCTTATGAAAACTTGAGATTGGATTGTTCTAGGCTTGAAGCCTTTCATGGATGCTGGTGGGTGGATGTCGTTCAACGATGACTTGGTATTGATAGTGGAATCCTCTCCGGAGTCGACATATCCTTTTTGTCACTCTTGCTAGCTCTTTTCTCATTCTTGCTAGTTGGGCTGGGAGTTCACTAGACACTATGACTATTTCCGATTTGAGGCCATGCCCACGATTCGAGGCCATTATCTCCAGTTTGAGACTGATGTTCACGGTTCAAGGTCGTATTTCTAGTCCGAGATTGATGCTTTACGGTTTGAGGCTATCACCTCTAGTTAGAGGCCATCACAAAGGGTTCGAGGCCCGGAGTACATTTATTGGAGTTGGATTGAGGCACTTCACTCTTGTAGTTTGTAACACCCTAGGCGTTTACGGTTGTACTTTATAATGTATCGAAGTCTTACGGTTCAAATTTAAGAGTCTTATTGTGATACTTCTTGTATTCTAAAATATTGAGTTTGAATATATGTTTTGATAAAAATATACTCTTATAGACTTTCAATAAACTCAAATATTTACTCAAAATTATTTAATTGCGATAAATTTGTGTATATATTTGTTTATAAGATTTTTATAATTTATTGATATTTTTGTGGAGATGATAAATCTTGTTACGTTAATAAAATATTATGTTATTATATAATGTAGACTTTATTCAAAATGATTTTCTATTTATTATGATATATGAAAAAAATTATATATTTTATCACGAGCTTTCATAATACCCGAATATATACATAGTAAGATAAAGAATAATATGGTATCAACACCTCCACTTCCACGCGGAAGTGGATATGGATAGTACAACATATCATATCATCATATATTGTTATAAGTGGGAAGAATGTTTGGTAAAAGTTAGATTATCATTTTATCTCTACATTAAATTAAAATGTTATAAATTAAATATCAAATAGTAAATCATCATATTAGTATTAGTAATATTATTAGTACATGAATTAAAAATGTGAAGCTCCAAAGTTTAAAGTTGAGTTACCATATTACCCCTATATTAAGTCAAAATGTTACAAAACATATAATTAATTAGTAAATATTAGTTAATAATCATATCATATTATATTATATTAAATCTCATATTATTTATTAGTATTATTATTATTATAATTTATTATTATTATTATTATTATTATCATTATTATATTAAAAGTGGAAAGATCCTAAGAGTAAAGTTTTGAATTATAATAATATCCTGTAAATTCTAATACCATTTTGCCTCCTTAAAAAGGAATCTTCAACTAAATAAACAATTTATTACATTAAACGTGGGAGGGTGTACTAGAAATGAATGTAGCACTTTAATGCTTCATACTATGATAATTCAATGAATCCATTGACAGAATTCACTCTCCTTATTCACTTCCAGAAACGTTTTTCAACTTATTCACTTCCAAAAATGCCTGTTTCTCTATTTTCCTTTTTCTTGAATGCTTAATTCAAAATTGAGTACTTAACAATAGAGATATTAATCTTCTTAATTTATTTAGAAAAAATAAAATTATATAATCATATTATTCTTTTAAATTTATTACAAGATTTAAATTAGACATAAGGCATAAGTACCCCTTCAACTATGGACGAAATATCAACAACACACCTTAACTATTTATGAGTCCTATTAGCCCCCGAATTATTGTAAAGTGTAGTAAGCGTACCCTAAAACTTCTATAATCACTCACATGAAGGGAGGTGTCATACACTTGCCTCCACATCATCCTTACGTAAGTGCCACGTCAATAAATTGACATGTTTTTTTAAAAAAACTAAAAAATTCATGTTATTTAATTCATTCTTTTTCATTACTATCACTACACCCACCATAACCACTAAGCGCTCTATTTCCACCATTAAAACTCAAAGAAATCACAATGAGAATTGTAACCCACCACCAAATTCATTCCTTCTCCACCACCAAACTCAATGTCTACTATAAAACTCATATTTTACCACCAAACATCAAAACACTTACCTTATATTTTCTCATTCACCTTAGAATTTGCCACAAAATATCACTCCTAATGGTAAAAAACTCAAGCTATTCAATTCAAATTTTTAAATGTTAGATCTTGTAACATCCCAAAAATTTTAAGCTAAGGCCCGAGCTATTCTTTATTTGCACATAAGGTCTTATCGGGTTATTCTTAAATTGCTCATATTTTTAAAGGTTAATTCTTTAGTATGAGAATGATTTTGGATATCAATTAAGTTCACAAAAAACTCCCAGCACAAAGTTGAGTTGAAGGTTTCCTTATCGATTAAGTTTTTATGTAAGATTTTACTTAAGTCAACTTTAAACAACCATATCTCCTAGAATATAAAGAGTTACGTGGCCCATAACCTATCAAATTAAAGGTATATGAATCTTCTTTCGAACTCCACCAATTTCACAAAAATCTGAGGTTTGAGTAAAAAGTTATGACAATTTTAGTAACCTGATATAGTGCAGTGACGAATTAGCAGACGAAAAAACATTAAAAAGGGTTGTTTTTGTCTTATCTCTAAGAAAACCTTAAACGAATTTCTTGATTAATTAGAGACCCATAACAATCATATTTTCATCTCTTAATCCATCATTCTCTTCTCTCTCAAACCCTAAAGCAAAATCCTAAGGAAAAATCAAAGTAGAAGACTCCATTCAAGATTCTTTCAATTTCTTTCAAGATTCTTCTTCAAGGTAAGTTTTTCTCCAAGTATTTCATTCTTTCCAACTCAAATTCCTCCATAAAATTATGAATCACTAACTGGACATAGAGCTTCAAGAAACTAATTCAAGAAATCTCAAAGAACAGTTTTCTTGATTTTTCTCCTTCAAGCTAGGGTTTCAAGGCTTCTAATCAAGTTCTTCTTCAAGATTCTTGTTCTTCCAAGTATGTAAGGCTATCATAGTGTTGGACTAGCTCGTCCTCACGCCCTACATCTACTTTCAAATCAGTAAAAGAGTAATCTAGAATTCTATTCCTAGATTTGAGTATTATTGTGATGAGTTGATTTTGAGTTCTTTAGTTCCGGATTCTTTTTGAAATTCTATTCCTAATTAATCAATTGTTATATGTTATGCATTAAGATTCTTGAGTTGATTCGTTCATGTTTATATTTCAGCATGAACCCTATGAATGAGTATTTTTGAGATGAGTAGTATTGTTGAGTTCTAAGTACCGAGTTTCCATGTTGTTATTAAGATCTCTGAGTTGAGTCATTCATGTCCATAATTCCGCATGAACTTTATAATTTGAGTTATAAATTTTGAAAATCTTTTTAAAGCCAACACTTGAGTTCTTAAACTGAGTTTTGAGAAAGTAAAATGAGTTTCTAAAACATGATTAGTATGAAAATCGAGTATGCCAACAATGTATGAGCAGTATGGTCTCTAGATATACCATCAATGTTTATGCAGTATGACTTCCCGAGTCATCAATGATCATATTAAAGTATGATTTTGATATGTTTTGAGAAAGAGTTTTCAAGTATGAATTGAGTAAGAGTATAAGGGGACTATGTATTCCCAGAGGCATCAATTATTATATTGATAAAAGAAAAACTAAGATTTCTAAATGAGTTATGAGTTCAAAAGATATTTCAAGAGTAGCTACCTCTTTTAAGAGGGTAGTTTAAGCAATTATCTCAAACCAGAGGAAGAGTTATGTTTTTAACATATGAGCATGAGTATATATATTATTGAGAGTAGTATTGAGCACCGATATGAGGACGAGTTCAGACAACTCAAAGTCCTCATAAACCATGTATGCCAACATGGGTAAAGGATCATACTTTTTAGATGATTCCTTATTACTTTTTAAGCATAGCTTAGTGGATCCACTTAGTTGAGGTGTTCTATATCCCAGAAAGGTATATGAAAGTTCTGGCAGCGTGGGCGAGACGTTGTATCATCATGTAGCTCATAATGATGGTTGTCGGTTAGAGAATCTTCCAATAGAGTTAAAGTGTATTTTTATATATCACTTATTATGTTGAGTTTAGAGATGAGAAAGTATTTTGTAAAGCTTTAAATGATTTAACTCCTTTATTTTTTTACATTCAGTTGAGTATATATCTATATCTACAGTAGTCCTTTCATTCAGGTTTTTTGTTATTCAGCGCTATTACATACTCGTACATTCAATGTACTAATGTCATTCGACCTGCATCTTTTAATGATGCAGATACATGTTCTTAGGATCCTCAGCAAGAGTGAAAACTCCTTGCTTCTGGAGGACTCTAATTTTTATGAGTTGTTACCAATAGTTCTCTTGAGGAGTCACAGGTCTTGTCCCAACACTCACCCTTGTATACATTAGAGGCTTCATAGATGTACATTTTTGGAGAGTTTCAGTTTCAGGTGTTTTATATAAAACTTATGATTCATACTTATTATATTCAATTTAGTTTTGAGATTTAGTAAACTGTTTTGAAACGTTTCTTCAATTTGATGCTTATGTATGCTTGAGTTAGTCTTTCGTTTGTAGTCAACCAGGATGAGGGTTCGCTTGAGGGCTAGCAATGGTTCTCGAGTTCGTACCACGCCCAGGGTGTAGGCTCGGGTCATGACAAACTTGGTATCAGAGCACAAAGTTCAAGTGTCCCAGGGTATCTATGAAGCCGTGTCAAGTAGGATCTTATTTACGGTTGTGAGGGACTACAAACATTTAGGAAAAGTTTCCCTTCTTTCATACTCTAAATCGTGCAGTAGAGCTATGTCATAAGGAACTTATTCAAAACTCATGCGTTTCTCAGATTCATTAGACTATCTCCCATACTCAAGGTAGTTGAAAAGAAAAGTCCGTTCATTATCGATGAGTTACTTTCAGTAAAAGTCTTGAGAAAGTTATGAGACTACACATGGGCTTAAGAGGAGCCCATGAGTGAGCTTAAGTGGTGAGATTCACAAGAATGCACTCTTATTCATATGAATCGTGCGTTCGAGTTAAAAGTGAGATGTATACCCATGCTTTTTTCTCTAAACCTTGTTTCAGTTGAGACCCTTATGCGAAAGTGTGTTTTGGAGCTTGGGTATTATTTTCACCTGAAAAGATAGTATGAGTTATGAGATTATAAGCAGTAGTAGTTAAAGTGCCCAAAGTTAGAATAATGCAGAGGTTCAGTAATCTAAGAAAGGGAGATAGTGATGAGGCAAGCAATGTTATTATAGTCATTGATAGACCGTGAGTTTACGGTATTTTAAATATATTTCACTTAAGAATTGTGTGTGTCTAGGGCCATTTTGTATTAGAAATAATGTGTTTTGTATCATGTTTGCAGGAAATAGGCTTTGACGTGGTAAAGGGAGATAACAACTGAAAATCTGCAGAAGTGGCCACCCACGAAGGGACCTACGGATCGTAGGTCCTATGACGGTCTATCAATGGTGGGCGTAGATAGGAGCTTCAGGGAAGTCTGACCAAGTGTGGAACGATGAAGCAACCTATAGACCGTAGGTCGACCTACGGGCTATCCTGTACGTTTTAGAAGATGAACTGGGAGTCGAAGTTCCAGTACCTAATGAAAATCCTAACTGTGGAGCCACGGAAGAGGACGGTCATGCACGTCTATCAGTGATGAACTGGGAGTTGAAGGTTCCAGGCCTTGCAGAAAAAGTCTAAGTGTTGACCAACGGAGGGGACCTACGGACCGTAGGTCGACCCATGGTCCGTAGGTCAAGTCGTCGATCAAAGCCGCATCCAGAAGGTTTATTTCCTTATTTTGTTTCCTTTTTGTTTAGGACATGTTTTTCTATAAATAGGGTATGTAAACCTCATTTCTAGGAGTTAGACACTATTGTTTACTTTTAGTTCTTGATATTTTCTTGGGAATTAACTTGCAAACTTTGGCAATTTGATTTCCAGATTTTGGTTTATAAGATTTTTGCTTTGAAATTCAATTGGAGATTACGGGTTTCTTCTACTCTAAACGTAAGTTCATGAATTCTTCTTACTTAAACATGAATTGTGTTCTTTCAAGCATGAGTAGCTAAATCCACAACTAGGGTTGTGGGAACCATGAACAATTAACAACGTATAAATAATAACTAAGTAATTCTTGAATAGTATTTATGCATGTATTGATAATTCTTTCGCTTAGAAGTCTTTTTAACGGTGCACAACGTTAGAACTCGCCTTGTTGCTATTTGCCAGACCAATGAGGTAGTTAATAAGAAAAGAATTATCAATAGAGATTTAGTGTGATACTATCTAATAGTCTAATGTCAATTGGTGAGAGGGTGTAAACTAAGCCATACATTGATGTGATGTGTAATCTGAGGTAAAAGTAAGGGTTCGTAAAGTATACACACGTAGCTGGACCAAGGTGCGGAATGAAATTCCCTATTTGGAGGACCAATCACTTAGGGATATCTATCTTACCAACTTTGCATGTAAAACACTAGGAAAGGGTTAATATTATTAGGATTACCATGTTAAAAGCTTATGGGGAACACGTACACCCTAGTTTCTCTCTCTCATTGATAACAACAAAGTTTGAATCTTGCTCTCGTATTACTTAAACAATAATCAGTTATTTGTTTCACAGGGGGGGG
>JAJOOR010033236.1:0-15234 GCA_036250505.1 Solanum acaule | reverse complement strand
TTTATAAGTTATGGTTAATTGGGTATCGTCTAAATTATATGGTTTCATTTCTTCTAACCATTTTATTCCTAGTATAATATCCTTATTTCCATGGTAAATTTTAAAGTTTATTATTATTGGTATTCCTCCAATAATTAGTTCTTTTCTTACTATTTCATTTAGTGTGGTGAACTCTTTTGGTAATTCTGAAGGTTCATTAATTTCTTCTTTTGTTACTAGCTCTTTTGTAATATAGTTTTCTTCTTGACCAGTATTTATTGTTATAATAAATTTCTTTTGCTCTAATATTCCGGTTATATAATAATGGTATGGTTCTATTTCTTCTACTGATTTTCTTGATGATTGGGGTGTTTCATAATTGTAGTTTTTTAGTCTTTTTGATGTACTTATTCTATCACTTACTATACTTCTATATTTTCTATTTGGGACTTCATTATTTCTGTTTTTTTCTTACTTAGGCTTATTCCTGAGTATGTAATAATATGTATGAATATTTCTAATAATTTTATGTGTTTGTCTTGCGTTCTAGAGTATAATAATATATCATCTATGTATATTATACAATTTTCTAATTGGTTAAAGTAATTATCCATAAAATGTTGGTATCTTGCTGGTGCATTTTTATAGCCAAAGGGTAATACGTTCCATTCATAGAATCCTTGGGGTACTGTGAATGCTGTTAATTTTTTAGATTCTTCTTCTAATTTAAGGTGGTAAAATCCTGATTTACAATCAAATTTACTAAAATAATTATAACCTTGGACTTGTTTTATTTTTAATATCTTATTTGGTATTGGATAATTATATGTTTTTGTTTTTGCATTTAGGTTTCTCTAATCAATGACCATCCTACTTTTTCCTCGTTTTTGTTCACTATGTTTATTTACTATAAATGATGGGCTTGTATGTTTGCTATTGCTTTCTTGTATATAATTGTTCTCTAATAATTCTTTTATATGCATTTTAAATTCCTTCAGATCATTAAAGTTATATTTTAATGGAGATAGAGAAGTTGCATGGGGTTCCTTTGTCTATTATTTCAGATCGGGGTACTCAATTTACTTTAGACTTTTGGAAGCAATTCCAAAAAGGGATTGGTACCAATGTTAAGCTTAGAACCGCTTTCCACCGTCAAACGGATGGTCAAGAGGAGCACACCATTCAAACCTTATAGGACATGTTGAGGGCATGTGTTATAGATTTCAAGGGTAATTAGGATGACCATCTACCATTGATAGAGTTTGCCTACAATAATAGCTACCATTCAATTATTGCTATGGCTTCTTTTGAAGCATTGTATGGTAGGAGGTGTAGATCTCCGGTTGGTTGGCTTGAGTATGTGAAATTGCTCTAATTGGTCCCGAACTAGTTTATGAGGCCATTGAAAAGGTTTGAGTCATTAGAGAGAGATTGAAGACGACCCATAGTCGGCAAAAGTCATATGCCGATGTTAGAAGGAGGGATCTAGAAATTGAAATTGGTGATTGGGTCTACTTGAAAACACCTATGAAAGGTGTGATGAGCTTTGGTAAGAAGGGGAAGCTTAGTCCTCGGTATGAAGGCCCGTGCCAAAGCTTGAAACATGTTAGGAAAGTTGCATATGAGTTAGACTTACCAAATGAGTTGGCTCTGGTTCACCCCGTGTTTCATGTTTCCATGCTTAAGAAGTGCATTGGGGATCCGGTATCCATCATTCCAAATGAGTTGGCTCTGGTTCACCCCGTGTTTCATGTTTCCATGCTTAAGAAGTGCATTGGGGATCCGGTATCCATCATTCCTTTAGAGGGTTTAGGAGTTGATGAGAGTCTATCTTATGAGGAAGTTCCAGTGGAAATTTTTGACCGGCAACTGAAAAGGTTGAGAAACAAGGAAGTAGCTTCTGTTAAGGTTTTATGGAGGAATCATTTAGTTGAGGGTGCTACATTGGAGGCCGAGGCCGATATGAAGTCCCGCTATCCTCATCTTTTTCCTTCTACTCCTATTCAAGCTTGAGGTACGTAGTTCCTCTTGAATTTTAATGTTTTGGGAGTCATGTGTGTTGTATGTGTTTTTCCATGATTTCTTTATGTTATGCATGTTCTTGATGAAATTCATGTTTAGTAAGAAAATGAGTTTTATGATTTATGTCTCCCTCATGTTGATTGTGGAGTTTAGTATGATGATGGCATATTTGAACTCATGAGGTGATTTGTTGAACATGCTTGGTTATGCTTGTGATTAAATAACATATTGGCTCCATGATGTTGTGTTGAGCTTGCTTTTAGTTGAGAAGTTAGTTCCTCCTATGAAGATGAGAAATGTTACATTTCATGCATATTGGGTTGGTAGATCTAGTTCCTACTTTCTTGTATTGCATAGGCAATGATTTGAAATGGAGTTGAAGTTTCCTCCTTTGGAATAGTGCATGAAGTGAATGGTGCATTTGTAAGTTTTGCACATTGTTGATGTTTCATGCATAATGGGCTGCTAGTCTTGAGTTTTTAAATTAGTTTGGTGTCTAGATCATCATTCGAGGATGAATGTTCCCAAGGGGGAGATAATGTAACACCCCGGAAATGTAACGAACTAAGCTAGAGCCTAACATGTAGTCTAGTAGCCTAAATGTGGTTAACGTAAAGATAAGAGTTGTAAAATAACCGCCCCTACTTAGTATTAATGTTTAGGACCTAAACGTCAAGATATGACCCCCCAAGGTTCCTTGAGGAGGACCAAGGGCCTGCCAAAAGGCTGTCAAAAAGACAGCTTGACCTACGGATGGGCACCCATGAGCCGTGGGTGAACCCACGCCCCGTAGGTGGGGGTCGTGGGTCAAGGCAGAGCCTTCCCTCAATTGTCCACTCTATGAACCAAACCATGGACCTGAAGGATGGGGCTTGTGCCCACCTATGGTCCCTGGGTGGTGGGCATAGGTCACCACTGCAAAAGCTGCCCCAGTCTCAGCCAAGGCTTAGTCAAAGCCATTAATTCCAAAAGTTATTATATTAGTGTGGGATCATTTTAATTCATTTGTATAGACTTATATAAGTAGTTATTAACTATTAGCCACCTATTTAACACCTCATAACTCACAAGACTCAAACTAAAAACCAACTCCCCTCTCCAATATTTCTCTCTCTAAGACCCCATTGAAGAGCAAGAACAAGGTCAAGTCTAGGGTTCAAGGAGCAGCCTTTCTTCTTCAATTTCATTCTTAAAATCATCCTAAGGTATCGTGGGTTTTCATCTATGGGTAGATATCACCCATAGAGCCCCTTCAAACTTGGTTTTTAAGATTCCAATTTCCCCCAAAAACCTAGGGTTTCAATCTATGTCATGGGTCTTCTTCCAAAACGTTTTCAATTGTTTAGTTATGGTTTATTATGGTTGATTATGATGAATTATGATTGGATTAAGGGAGTATTGTTGATTTATGATGAAGTTCCCAATGGACTCATGATTTCCCCCATATTGTTAAATTATGAATTGATGATGTGGGTTGATTGATATTAGAAGTATGTCAATCTATTATGTTTATGTTTATTGAGTTATTGAATTATGAAATTCCCCTTATCTTGTAGTAATTATGGATGTTTGGGTTGATCTTGATTCTTCGCCTTGAAGGGCAATTTGTTAGGGTTTGTACATGTTGATGAGGATTGTATATGAACTCATGATTCACTTAGACAGTGATAATCCTATGACTATTATGTAATTGTGGTATTGTTGCACGATCCTTCCCCCCATACCCTTACACATGACTATGCATGAAAGGTTTATTATTATGATATTATTGTTGTGTTGATTGAAAGGTTATTCTCATGAAACACTATGAACGTGTTGTGAAAGGTTTACTCATGTATTAATAATTCTAAGGTTGAAAGGACATTCTCACCTAATGAATCTATGAGCTACTATGATAACATGTTGGTTTGAGTGCTAGACATTCTTCCATGAACATGAATTTAAAGTAAAGATTTAACATGAATGTTAAAGGGAATTAAGCTTAGAACCGAGTGGATATGAATATGAGATGGAAGCTTTTATGTCAGTTAGTCTAGTTTCCCAATGGGTTCCTTTTACGTCAGTTAGTCTGAGTTCCCAATAGGGTTATCTCATGAGATGGAAACTTTTTACCTCTATTAGTCTGGGTTTCTAGAAGCAATCTCCTTATCCCATAACTAAGTGCCAACATAGGTCTTTAGGTAGTGGATCCACCTAAAATCTAAACATGTTAGTCCTACCTTAGGCAAGTAGGACACCTCTTTTTGGTGTGGGGCATGACACTGGATTCCATGTAGCTCACATGATCTATGTTGGTTAAGGCTATTTTCCCTGCATGACATGAACAAGAATATGAACTATGAACAAGAACATGACTTGTGTACTATGGTTTCTCAAGAAGTTCTATTTAGTATGAATGGGGGTATGGGACTTCATTCATGCATTGCACAAGTAGGCTTTGAGAGTTTGTGGTATGTTCTTTTATGACATGATGCTTTATGAGTTAATGCATGTTTTACATGAACTATGAACATGAATTATGAATATGAACATGAGTTATACTTATGACTTCTTAATGAGTTTTGCTTTGTGTGAGTGGGGGTATGGGACTTCACTCATACATTGCACAAGTGGACTTATAAGGGGGTTATGGTGTGGTTTCCTTATGCTATGAAGATATATAAATCTATGTATGCAAGATACGAATTGTTGCTAAAAGTGACTTTACTTATTATAAGATATGTACATGAATGACTCATTGTCTATGAGTGTTGGCTATGGATGAGGTCAGGGTAAGTTATGCATGATTATGGTAGCCTAGGGTTGCTTATGAAATGGTTTGACTATGTAACTACTCTAAATGTGCATGATGATTCTTAAAGTTGACAAAATGCATGATTTCAACTAAATGTCCCTTTATACATGATTTAAGGAATTTTATGCATGGCTTCCATACTTAGTACAATATTTGTGCTAACCCATATTCTCTACATTTTCTTATAAGTGTAGGTTCCGGTCATTGAGGTATACTTCTCCTTTCAAGTAAAGCTTGGTTTGACTATTCTCCAAGCTTGGTGAGTCCTCATGGTTCGAGGACAAGACTTATTCATTTCTAATTTCATTTTTGTAATTTCCCTTTTCAAGACTATGTTGTAAAGGGCTATGTCCCTAAGATTGTATTCGATTGTATTAGATGCTTTCTTTGAGACAAGGTCTAGACTCTTATATTCCTTTTATGAAAAATATTTCTATTGTAAAAAGTTTAAAATTTCGCATCATTTCTATTACTTATGTTCATGATTATGCTAAGGGCTTGTATGAGACGCATTCAAGGTCAAGTACACCTTGTTATGTCTAGGGGGTACCCCTGGGTCGTGACAGTTATGAATGGAAATGGTTTTTGACCAATTTTGAAAAAACATTCCACCTCGTGTTATGTGTAGTTGTGGTTGTTCTTGTGCAAATTTGAGTATCGGTTATGATCAATACCGATGACTTGAATAGTGCTCTTAATCGAACAAAAAATGAATGTGCGGCTACGATGATGCCAAATGAAGTTGCATAGTTGCATGGACAATATATGGACTTTTTACATCTCGTTGTGACTAGCCAGTTATTGAATGGAGTCTCTTGTGATGAACATTGCACACTAGTTCGAATGAGTCTCGTTTGATATTGGTGCTAATGCCTTGTGTGATGAGCGTACTTTGAACCTTGTTTGATGACACTTAAAATTTTCCCCGTTGGTCTGATTGACTAAGTGATGCAAGATCTTGAAATGATCTTAGGCAACAATTTTGATGAGTGAAACAACTTGATAATATACTTCTTTTTGTGGCCAACCTTGTGAGATGTGTGAACCTTGCTTGAACCCCTTTGAGCCTTCTTGGAAGAAACTTGAGTAATTGTGACCCCTCTTTATCCATTCACCCATAATCCTCATGAAGTGTGGTTAGATTGAATAGCAAACTTAGGCCAAAAGCCTAAGTTGGGGGTGTGGTGAAAAGAGAAGGTAAATCAAGAAGAGTGAAGAATTCCCCTTTGAGCCATGGTCTTGAAAAAGATAGAACCCGTCCATATAAAAAAAAAAGATATAAAGAAAAGAAGAAAATAAAAGAAAAATAATGAAAAAGTTGTGAAAGTTGCAAAAGAAATGGGGTGTCCGATAGTCCATTGAAAGTTGAATAAAGGGGTGAATTTTGAGCATGAGTAATAATGCTGAAGAAATGGAAGAAAAATCATGTGCATACCACATTTCAGGAGGATAGCATCCACTAAGCCTAAATGACCATACCTTTACACTCAACCCTATTACAAGCCTTGAAAAGACCTTTTTTTAAATCTTGAGTAAGCTGAAATGAATGTTGATTGGAAAATAAGGGCAAACCTATGGGTGAAGTTATGTATGTGTTCATCTTTGTGAGTGTGAAAGTCGTATGTGATTCCGGAACTATAAATTGTTGAAGAATAATGTTTGAATATGGAATCATCTTTGTTGTGAGGGCATTTGAGTACCTTTGTTGAGCTTGAACTTGCATTTGAAGCAAGTATTGTGAACTTGAGCATCTTTGATAATGGTGAGTCACAATTTGAATCTTTAAGTGAACAATTGATCCTTGCATGAGTAAGTTGAGTCTTGTTGTGTGCATTCATGATTGAGTCTTATGTAGCACTATTTGAGACATCCTTTTGAACTGCCGAACTTATTGAGTTTTACTTGAGCACAAGCAAAAGTTTAAGTTGGGGGTGTTGATGAGTCCATGATTTGGACTCATTTAGGGCTTTGTTTATATAGATCTAGTGTCCTCAAATGCTTAATTTGTGCCAATAACTGATGTTAGATCCTTGATTTTCAGGAATATGGATTGCGGAACAAAGCAAGGACACTAACACGCAAAAAAGAACAAAACAGGTTGAATAAATGAAGATGGGCAAGCCTGAGGATCGCCAAGAGCACTCGGCGTGTCGCCAAGTGGCTCATCAACCAGCATAAAGTTCCAGCGTGCCAAGCTCTGAAGGAAGGAACACGATCGGCAATGAAAATGAGCAGTCGGTGAACCGCTGAGTGATTTCGCGATGCCAAGATAGATCGCACAAAGTTACAGACCTTAAGGATGTTGAATGCCAAGGCGAAAGGGTGATGGAAGAGACCAAAGAGAGGCTCACCAAGTGGTTCGGCGAGCCCGACTTACTTTGCCGATTGACTCTTCGCAGCACATTTTTGGCGACTATAAATACGTTTGGGAACATTCCGTTTGATATAGTTTTTTACATCTAAGACATTATTATTAAGTTTTAGGCATCTTGAAAGAGGTTCTCTAGTTTTTTCCTTAGCTTTGAGGGATTTAAGAAATTCACTTTTGAGAAATTGGAAGTGGGTCTTTGAGATTCATCAAATTGGAACATTGTTAAGACGAAATCACTCTTACCCAGTTTGTGGATAATCAATTCGGTAAGTATTTTTACTTTTTTATAATGTCTATCTAAAACCCCATTTCTTGGGGTGTGACTATGTGATTATGGGCTAATTTAGCCTATGGGTATTGCTAATTGTTAGTTTAAATGCTATTTAAAAGTGAGTTCAATCATTAATTGTGCTTTAACTTAAGAATTGTAGTTGCAAATGCAATTCTATGTTTGTGTTCTTGGCTTGCTCGAGAGAGAGGTTTTACAACTAAGATTTTTGATTGATGGTTTGTGGGTATTGGGTTGATCTGGGTTTTGCTCGAGAGAGTAAATCCTAAACCCATTCCCACACATTTAGCTCGAAAGAGTGAATGGATAAAGGAGCGGGCTGCTCTTAATTTGCATCTTGTTGATGTTTGAGAGGAATCACTTGATTCCGGGTAATTGTTCGAGGGAAAATACCTCCCTTATAGTCCAGCCTACTCACTAATATCTAGATATTTACTAATAGTTGAAATTAATCATATGTCTATATTAGCCTATAATTGATCACATCCCAAGAATCCATCTCTATATTGTTAATTTGTATCGTTTGTGACTGTTTGTAGTTGTTAATCAAAACCAAAACCCCCCATTTGGCATTCGTGTCACCCCTTGATTTGAATGATGTCTTTATTCAATAATTTTTATTCTTATGATTGATTTGATCACATTTATACTTCCCAATTATATCTGAAACATGTTTCCCTGTGGGATTTGACCCCAATTCATTTAGTTGGGTTTTATACTGATTTACAATCATTGAACACCTACAATTGGATGAGGTGTGCTTGAAATGTTAAATCAGAGTGCCCCAAGGTGAGACACTTGGTCGAATGAAACCTTTCTCAAGAAGGTCTTTCAACTCATCTCGAGTCATTCTATATGGTGGTATAGAGATAGGACGAGTATAAGGAAGAATATCTATACCAAAGTCTATTTCTCTCTCAGGAGGACTCCAGGAAGATCATCTGGAAAGACCTCTTGAAACTCACTTACAACTACAACTGACTGAATAGGTGGTGTCTCAATACTAGGATCGTTAACTCAAACTAAGTGATAAATGCACCCCTTGGAAACTAACTTTCTAGCCTTAAAGGTACAAAATAAAATGACCATTAGGCACTGCTGAACTACTCCTCCACTCTATAACTGGCTCGTTAGGAAACTGGAACTTAACTACTCGAGTTCTACAATCAACTAAGGCATAACAGGCATGCAGTTAGTCCATACCCAGAATAACGTCAAAATCTACCATGTCTAACTCGACTAAGTCAACCATGGTGTCCTTGTGATTAACAGAAATAGGAAAACCACGATAAACTCTCTCAGCTAGAATAGACTCACCGACAAGTGTAGAAACTGAAGGGCTCAAGAAAATGCTCAGGAAGAATATAAAAATTCATGGTGATATAAGGAGTCATAGAAGATAGACTCACTCCTGGATCTAGCAAAGCATATAAAGCAAAACTAAAGGCTTTGATCATACTAGTGACAACATCTGGTGTATTCTCTTGCTCTTGGCTACTGGTGATCGCATATAGACGGTTTGCTCCTCTGCCTATTCCTGATGTAGTCCGCCCCTCTAGGTGCAGCTCTGTCAGGTGGAGCCATTGAAGAAGATTGGGCTTTATTACCCCCATTACCACTACCTTTCATGCTCTTTGGGCAATCTCTCATGAAGTGACAATTCTGACCACACTTGAAGTAACCAATAAAGCCATCACGACACACTCCTGAGTGGGTCCTTCCACACTTAATACTTGTAGGAATCCTATTTCCTCCTTGTGCCACACTATCCCAAGACTGTGCAAGTCTAGCTCTGAAATTCTATGAATTATAATTCTAGAGCTGACCTCTGCTCCTTGGTGCAGGTGCACTAACAGACAATAGAGTAGGTCCATTTTGATTTTGTTGAAAAGACGATCACATTACTCTTCAGCTGTCCGGACTCATTCCCAATTGTCTTAGTGTTCTTGTTTTGGAACTCTTCTCGATCCCTCAGCTTATCTTACTCAACCTGCTACACATGGATCATAAGTCTTGCTATCTCCATGTCTCCAATCAACATAGCTGCCTTACCCTCTTTTCTTGACAGACGAGACAACCCAGAAACAAACAAACGCATCCTGCTCCTCATATCAGCAACCATTTTTGGAGCAGAGCAGGAAAGTTGGGTGAACGTGAGGTTGTACTCATGCACACTCATAGATTCCTGCTTAAGAGTGAGGAATTATCTTACATTTGCCTCTCTTAGCTCATAGGGAAATAAACGCCCCATGAAGGCACCCTCGAACATAGCCCAACTCACAAATGGTGCACCCTCAGCTCTACTCTTTTTCCATTGATCAAACCCCACCCTAGCAACACCCTTCAGTTGGTATGCAACTAGATCCACTTACTCAGCATCAACAACATGTATCACCTCAAACACTTTCTGTAATTCCTCAACAAAGTTTTATGGATGCTCAGTGATACTTGAACCGGTGAAGTTTGGAGGATTCATCCTTAAGAATTGACAGACTATGGATGTATCAGCCACATCCTATCGATCCCCTCTCTGCTGACCAGCTTGGCTAGCCACCACTTGACTCAACATCCGGATAGCATCCCGGAACTCAGCATTAGTGACCTCTCCTTAGGGTTGCACTTTCGGTGCATTAGGTACCCCTTGATCCTCAACATTCATCTTAGACGGACAACCTCATACAGTTCTTCGTGGAGGCATGATCTGAAATATACGCGCAAGTACGAATTAGAAGAAACTTTTATAGAGATGAACGTTATCGCACGAAAAAAGTATGAAAGAAGTGAGATAGTTCCTAAATGTCGTAGCCTCCTAATTATAGATGTGGCGCACTTCACACCAATAACTAGGACTCTATAGACACAACTTTATAGAAGCCCTAGGACTCTTGAACTCTGTGCTTTAATACCAAGTTTGTCACACCCCGAGCCTACACCATGAATGTGGACGACACTCGAGAACCATTGTTGGCCCCAATTGAACCCTTGGCATGTCTTAAATCTTAGCAGAAGACTTACTCATAATTAGTATGAACTCAACAACACAACTTTACTCAGTGTCTCAAAATCAAACTCAGAATATTTAAAGATAAACATTCAAAGTGGCCTCAAGGGCAACTCAAGTCTAGAACATAACAACGGAAGTGAACGAGACTCACAAACTAACGTCTATCTATCCATGTATCCTCTACTAACTGAGATTGACGTCGAGACAAGACCCACGACATCCAAATAACTAAAAGTTAATAAGGGATCCTCCGAAAGCAAGGAGGCTCACCAACAACTGTGGAGCTCAACTAGATCAACAAAGCGCTAGATGATGATCCTGGTATCTACATCATAAGGTGTCAGTACATGGAATGTACGAGCATGTGAGGG
The DNA here is from genome assembly GCA_036250505.1 of Solanum acaule. Lineage (NCBI taxonomy): Eukaryota > Viridiplantae > Streptophyta > Magnoliopsida > Solanales > Solanaceae > Solanum > Solanum acaule. The sequence goes on along the minus strand of JAJOOR010033236.1, from coordinate 4,404 downwards.
GAAATATAAACATGCCATGAGCTTGAACTGGAATTGAAGAAACCATTTACCTCGTCTCAACTCAACTCAACCTCATTTCAATATAAAGCAATAGAAATAATGCAGTATAAAGAAAATATTTTTAAAATGTAGATAAAAACTCAGGTATTAGAAAATACAATATAAACTCAGTTTGTATGAAAAAATAAAAAGTAAACTCTGGTTGAAAGATTTTCTAGCCGACAACCATCACTGTGAACGATGCAATGATACAACGTCTAGCCCACGCTTCCAGAACTCTCCTATACTTTGCTGGGGTATAGAACTCATTAACTAAGTGGATCCACTAGTCTATGCTAAAAAGCAATAAGGAATCATCTAACAAGTATGACCCTTTCTACCCATGTTGGCTACATGGTTTATGGAGATTGTGAGTTGTTAGAACTCTCCCTCATATCAGTGCTTAATACTGCTCAATACTACTCCCAAAATATAACTTAGCGCATTATATTTTAAAGAAAACATTTCCTTTTGCTCAACTTCGAGATTATTACTCAAAAGGTTTCTCTAAAAAGAGATAATACTGAAATTTGTTCATGAACTCTATGGAAATTGGTGTTTCTTGTCATCTTAAATGTAAAAACATTTGCTCTGGGGAATACTTAGTTCCCATATATCATTTTGAAGAAAATGAACTCAGGTCTACTCTTCCTCAACTTAGTTCTCAAGTCATTTAAAGAAAGTTTTAAAATAACTTGTAAAAGACTTCTTACAATGACTCGAACAACTCTCAAGACTTGACTCTTAATTCTTTCCTTGAATTTGAATTATGGATTCAAGGTTTGTGATTCATGTTATGAATGATCTCTTGATGTTTAGAAGTAGTTTAGAGTACTGAGAATCGATGGGTGGTAAAGGAACCCTTTGAAAGAACTCAGACAGCTTAAATGATGGAGAACGGGTTGGGGTAGGCAACCCTAGCACACTGAGTGGAGCATGGCGCCATCCCTTGAACTATAAAACCTCTTCTCTGGCGCAATCTATTGCAGTGCGCCAGCCTCCTTCCCAGAAAACTCGATGAATTTTGTTCTTCATTTTTTTACCCTAATTTTCCTATAATCGAATGAGTTACTCCCCAATAACTCATAATCGATTATTTAACATATGTACACAATAATCTACTCAAAACAACCCTCAAATCACTAACTTCTATCTCAAGAACTCATCAAAGCTTCAACAATCAAGTTTAAGAATGAAATTTTAAGAAACTCATCAAAACCTCAAATCCTCCAACTTCAAGAACAATATTGAACTGAAAATAACATGATTGGCGTGTGGGTGAACAAACCCAGCACTATGAGAACTCACATACCTCTTAGGGATCAAACCCTTGGCAAAACAATCCTTGATTCACAAGGAATTCCGACGAAGGTCTTGAATCTTCCCTCCTTTCCCCTCTTTTCTCTTCTTGGACTTTCTTCTAAAACCCTAAGCATAAATTAGATTTGTGAAAACTGAAACAAGTCATTTTAGACCCCTAAATATTACCAAAATTTGTTTTGATCTGATTGGGTAAGGAAAAGACCAAAATACCCCTCATATTTTCAGGTAACTTTCTTTGAATGAACAACTTGACTTCAAACGGGAATATCTCCCTCATACGAGCTCAAAAATTAGCAAACTCGACGGCATTGGAAAGAAGATTTCAAGACCTTTCATTTGATATCTTATGGGCCACCTAACTCATCATGTACGGAATGTTATGGTCGTTTGAAGTTGATCCAAAACTCATAACTTATACATAGCTTGGAAAATTTCAGATTTTGCTATTTCCAATATAATTCTTTCTATCTTTCGCTCTTTCAAATACCGAGGTGTCACAATATGTAGTTCAAGGAAATGAGATGATGAGTTGGAGGTCAAGTGAGGTTCCATCGAAGCTCTTATGTTTACATGAAAATGAAAGACAAAAAAAATAAAATTGAACAAGTACAAGATTATATGTATGTGGCTTTTATTGAATCTTGACTTGGGTCTTCATGTCTCTCGAGTTGTGAGATATTGATTTTCATTTAGAGTGAGTCTGAAGTAAAAGTTTTTCTCTAGGTAGGCTCCTTCTACTCGGACTTGAATATTGACCTTGTTCTTAGGGTGAGCTCCTGCTACTTCAATTGAAAATCAGCTTGAAAGTTGACTCTTTTTGCAGAAAAGATCATGAGCTTGAAATGTATATTGACCTTACTCTACAAGTGGATGTCTGAAATTCTAACAAACAAAAGTAATAGCACAAAATTTTGCACCAATTTATAGCAAAGAAAATTTTGTGAGAAAGATAAAAGATGGTGCTTTACTTTAAATCGAGACTTTGAATGACTCGAGTTTTGTTGTGATGCATCCTTCAAATGACTTTTGAATGTTTAAACCAACTTCATTTTTCATGATGATCCGAGTTAAATAAATTTAGGTCAGTCTAAGTCTCATTATCAAGGAGGGTCATGCTATACTACGTCCCATTATTATGAGGGTCCTACTAGTCCCATTATCCAGGAGGGTCCTGCTAATGCCCATTATCCAAGAGGATCATGCGAAACTAAATCCCATTATCTAGGAGAGTCCTGTTAGTCCTATTATCTATGAAGGTATTGCTAATGCCCACTATCTAGGATGGTCCTTCAATTGCCAATAATCCAGGAGGGTCCTGTTATGCTACGTCTCATTATCTATGAGGGTCCTACTCATCCCATTATCTAGGAGATTCCTACTAATGCTCATTATCTAGGAAGGTCCTTCTATACTACATCTCATTATCTAGGAAGTTTATGTCATTCTCATTCTCCATGAGGATCCTACTAATTCATGGGAGGGTCCTGCTAATGCCCATAATCTAAGAGGGTCCTAATATACTACGTCTTATTATACTAGAGGGTTCTGCTAGTCCCATTATCTAGGAGGGTCTTGCTAATGCTCATTATTCAGGAGAGTCCTGCTATACCACATCCCATTACCCAAGAGGGTCCTACTAGTCTCATTATCCGAGAGGGCCTGCTAAGGCCCATTATCCAGGAAGGTCCTACTATACTACGTTTCATTATCCATGAGGTTTCAACTATACTACGTTCCATTATCCACGAGGGTCCTACTAGTCCCATTGTCTAAGAGGTTCCAGCTAATGCCTATTATACAGTAGGGTTCTTCTATACTACGTCTCATTGCCAGAAGGGTATCGGTAATGCTCATTATCCAGGAGATTCTTGCTATACTGCGTCCCATTATCTGGTAGGATCATGGTAGTCCCATTATCTAGGAGGGTCCTGCTATACTACGTCTCATTATTCATGCGGGTCCTGCTGTACTACATCACATTATCCTAAAGGGTTCAACTAGTCTTATTGTCCAGGAGGGTATTGGTAATGCCCATTATTAGAGATGGTCATGTTATAGTATGTCTCATTATCCAAGAGGGTTCTACTAGTTCTATTGTCTAGGAGGGTCCTGCTAGTGCCCATTATCCAAGAGGATCCTGCTATACTACGTCCCATATCTAGGAAGGTCCTGCTAGTCCCATTGTCCAAGAGGGTCCACTAATGCCCATTATCCAGGAGGGTCCTTCTATATTGTGTCTTATTATCTTGGAGGGCTTGCTAGTCCTATTGTCCAGGATGGTCATGCTAATTCCCATTATTCGGGAGGATCCTGCTATACTATGTCCCATTATCAAGGAGGGTCATGCTAGTCCCATTATCCATGTGGTTTCTTCTAATGCACATTATCCAGGAGGGTCCTCCTATACTAAGTCTCATTGTCCGGGATAATCCTACTAGTCTGACGATGTCACAACCCGATTTCTCGAGCCGTGATGGCGCCTAGAAACCCGCCAGTAAACAAGCCAAATCCCTTCCTGGAACTTGAGAGTAATGAGATTGAGGGGGGAAGTATCCTCAACAAAGCAAACCATAAATAAACAGAATATATAAAAGGACACTACAACATTTTATGTCTACAACCACCCTAGAAAAGTGTGGCCTAAACTATGAAAAAGTGTGGCCTTTGATAAAAGGCCACACTTTTTTACTTTAAGCCACGCTTTTCCAGGGGTGGCCGAATGAGGCGTAACCTTAGAGTTTAGGCGACACTTTTCAAGTGTTTCCTTATCAGCTACGCTTAAAAGCGTAGCCTAAAGGCAAAAAGGCCACGCTTTGCAGCTACGCTTAAAAGTGTTGCCTTATCAGCTACACTTTCAAGCGTAGCCTAAAAGGCAAAAAGGCCACGCTTTGCAGCTACGCTTAAAAGTGTAGCCTTATCAGCTACACTTTTAAGCGTAGCCTAAAAGGCAAAAAGGCCACACTTTGCAGCTACGCTTAAAAGTGATGCCTTATCATCCACGCTTTCAAGTGTGGCCTTTGCTTCCATATTGCCCACGATTAA
>JAJOOR010033235.1:0-15398 GCA_036250505.1 Solanum acaule | reverse complement strand
CCCTATTTCCCGTTAATTAATGTTGAATGTACTTCCGCGACCGATGAAGTGTGATGACAAGTTTGAGAGGCTTGTTTGGGGTTCCTTCGGGTTCCTCATTCGCCATGTCACGTCTAGGCCCTAGGCTTGGGTCGTGACAGTTCTGATCTATTATAGACTATCACACAACAATCTGATGTGTCCGTAAGACTAACTCCTTAGCGAGCAAGCTGATGAACATCTTTTGCTAATTACTTCTTTTTTTCCTCAACATGTGAAAAATTACCCTTTAGAGATCATCTTTTTGGCTTTAAGGCAAGAGTTAAATCAATTTATAGGCATTGAGCTACTACCCTCCTATTCTGAGACTGGCTCATTTGGAAACTAAATTTGAGTGATCCTAGTTCTATAATAGATTGATGCATGATCTCAAACACATAACGTTGAATTAGAAATGAGAAGTTGGATCATACCTTACACACGATAGTAGCAGAGAAAGTGAAGTCTTCCTAAAATACTTCGCAGCCTCCCTCTCATTAGATGTGGTGCACTTCACACCCATGAAAAGGACTATACTTAGTGCGGCTTTCAGACATCCTAGGACACTTGAACCTAATACTCTGATACCAAGTTTTTCATGATCCGAGGAAACCCCTAGGCATAAACACGGGACCTAGGATCACGAATTACCCCAAGCTAACCATGAGTTGGCATATCATAAGCAAACTGAATATATATCTATGAAAAGATGAACTAATGCGGAAGCTAAAAAAAAGATAACTGAATGATGGGGGAATACCCAAAACTGGTTTGAATATATATATATATATATATAATTCTAAGAGTTTAGTGATACTAAATAATCACTCAAAAACTAACGTTGAATCTAAACTATGTATGAAAAAGCCTCTAACTGACTAGAGATGCTGGGACATTTCCCCAGCTAACCCTAACAGAACTGAAACTGAAATGAAATACTAAATTTGAAAACATGTCTAGTGTCCTCGAATTATAAGGACTCACCACTAAAGCTGCTGAATATGGATTGGGAATAGATCTACATGTGATTTGAATGTTGAGGACTTGAACCTACATCATGAAAAGATGTAGCGCAGAGTATACCTCAATACTTGAAAGGTACTGAGCATGTAGGATAGGATAAAAGCTGAAAAAACATATAAGCTGAACAAAGCATAACTGAGCAATGATATAATCTGAACATGATGGAAATACTGATACATACTGAAAACAAATGAATTTAATGCAATGACGAAGTACATAACATGCTGAGACTGAATACTAAAGTATAACTGAAAACCTAGTCAAATGCACTAGAGTCTGACTGTGGGAGCTACTATTAACCGACATAACCACCACATGAGCTAACCGTGGTGTTCGATGTACACGCCCTATCGAAGGGCCAGATATACCTTGTCAGTGGTTTAAATGCATGACTGGTGTGATCACTAAAACTAATGGCCACAAATGGGACTTAACCTATGGGGGCACGTAGTTCTGGGACTATGACGGTACACTGAAACCCTACTCCACTCGGTGCTAAGCGTACTCCCAACTGAATATGTATATGATACATTATCACTGAAATACTGAATAGCTCAAAGTACTGACATGCAAATCTGAGAATATAACAAGTATATATTGATAATGTGACATTCAAAAATTAGAGCATGTATATCTGTTTAACTAACCTAGAATGTGTAATTTATGAAATAAGAGACTCTACACAACTAGGGTTCTGAGTTTCATGCAAAGAACTAAGCAACGATTCCACGAAAACATGATAATTTGATTAGGAATACTCTAACAGCTAAATCACAACCAATATCCAAGGTTTTTGAAACCCAAGGTCTAAACAAAACATGGAGAATCAAGAATCTAATTGAATTCTAGGGACCTAGTGGATGAAAGGAATCCACCACTAAAATTCCACATACATAGTGATAAATTTAATGGAGAAATCTTACGATTCTGGGACAGGAACTGAAGAAAACTTGTTGCATTCTTGGAGGGGTTAGGTCACCTCTTTTCACCTCTTTTGTTCGAAGCTCGGTGAAATCTAGAGAATAACTGTTTAGGATAAGTTATGACTAAGTTACTAGGCTTAAACTAAGTAAAACGACGTAGTTTAGGCATCAAACACTGTAGTTTAAGTGTCCAACGCATAGGGGAAAGAACCAAAACGACCCCAACTTAATTCTAATGAAGCCCATACACGGAGGGACTTACAATCTATCGTTTGACCTACCGGTCGTCGTTTAAGTTCGTCGTTCATGATCTGCCCGACAAGGCTTCACTAAAATGAGCATAAATTTTTACTCAGAGATGGGATTTTAGCAAACTCGGTTGCTTTGGAAAAATGATTTAGTTAGCTTTCATTTGATAGGTCATGGGTCACCTAAATTCTTGTGTGCTAAGAGTTATGACCGTTTGAATTGACCTAACAGATGTTTCCCTCTAGTTGGTTGTTGACCATCACCTACGTCAGATGTAGGTCCAACCAAGGACTATACTGGTCGACCGGGGGTGGGATCAGGGACTATTAATATTTGGGCCTTAACAATGGAACCCCACCTACGGTCAATGGTCCCACCTACGGTCCGTGAGTGGTTCCATTGGTACTGGCACCTGTTTTTTTGAAAATTAGGATTTTCTTCATTTTGAGACCCAAGGTGTTACAAGAATTTTGTGCTGAAAATTGAGAGATATTGAATTGGTCTATGGGTCTTAGGAAATATCATGACTCGTATAAAGATCACATTGGAAGTAGGTGATTTGGGTTTCTAAAGTTAGTTCTATGGTTGACTAGTGCATGTAAAAAAGCTTAGCGGAACGTAGGTCCAAACTGTAGAAATCATCTATCAGTTACTTCTCAAGGATATTTGGGTATTTTCCTCTTCATTAAATACCTATATTATTTCGTTTTACCTCTATTTATATGTCATATAACTACCCTTCTACCTCAAAATTTCCCCCATCTTTCTCATTCACTTAAATCCCCAAATCCCCTCCGAAGTTTTCTTCAAAAATTCTCTCTCAAGATCAAGGATGAAGAATCTAGGGTTTCCAAATCAAATACTCTTTTAAACAATTTCTTGTGGGCTTTGAAGAGCAACATATGTAGGGTTTCTTCAATGGGTTCTATTCACCCAATGAGCCCCAAAGATTTATAAATTCTCCAAGTTAAATTAATCAAATTGATTGGGTTTTCATTCAATTCTTCATATGTTAATAATGTGTTGATTCAATTGTTCGATTTTGATCTTATTATGATTGTTTTGAGACAATTACACGCTTCTCAATTGATTTCACATGGACCCTGCAATTTTTAAGATTTTGAGTATAAACTCTTAAATGACATGGGTTTATGAGGAAGCTATTAGTATATGAATGTTATTTTCATGGGAGTTATGCATGATTTATGATTTAGAATGTTTTATTATCTAGTTTTCTCTAGGATTAGCATCAATAAAATTGTGAAAGGACTTTCTCACACCTTTAGGAATCATGAATGCTGAAATGTTTTCTCACACATTCTTGATTCAAGATTTAATGAGCTATTATATGATATTTTAAGCTTGGATTAATATTGGAATTATGTTTTTCTATGAATTATGAATTTGATTATTCCGTTGGGATTCAACTTAGAACCAAGAGAGCTTGAGAGGGAGGATCAAATAGCGTATTCTCTAGTAGAAACCTCTAGTTCCAAATTGCATACCCCATAGGATTGTCTTAAATAACCTAGTTGTAACACCTCAGAAACCAGACTTAGAAAATGCAACAGAAAAACACCAAAACCAGTGAACCACGATAGGGTTCACAGACCGTGAGAGGGACCACAGTCAGTTAACCTGCTCGTGAACTCAGCACCCTTCCCGTAGAGGTGGACCACGAAGCCCTTCATGGGCCATGGACCACCTCACGGGCTGTACTCTCGCTCGTGAGTGCCAGGAAGAGTCCACCAGGCCTAGACGTCAGACCACGGGACCCTTCACGAGCCGCGGTCCTAACGATGGACCATGGTGGCGCCCGTGGAAGCTTGTCCCAGAAACCAGCAGCTACTAGACCAAGGACCACGACCAGCTTGACGATCTGTGGTCCCTTTGATGGTCCGTCAGAGAGGTCGTGGTTAGTTGCGTCAGACTTTTAAGTCAGGGGTCGTTTGGTCTTTTCCCTATTCTTTGGACCCCTAAATTACATTGTTTAAACCCTAAACTAAGTAGTTTTTTCAGTTTTAGTCTAATGACTTAATTAGAACTTACCCTAATCGATCATCCACAAAAATCAAGTGAAACTTAGAGCAAAATAGAGAGAAAAGTCGAGTAGTCCCTCAAGAACACGTTTTCTTTAGTTCCACCCTAGAAATTCAAAGATTTCTCAGTGAATTTCCTCACCAGGTATATGGGATTTCACTAGTGGGTTCCTTTCACCCATTAGGACCCTAGAATTCAGTCAGATTCTTGATTCTCTATATCATGCTAGGCCTAGGGTTTCTAGAATTGAAGAATTTATGTTGTGATTTATTGTTAGGCTAATCCAAATCAGATTATCAAGTTTTCTTGGAATTGTTGCTTAGTTCTTACTTGAAACTCAGAACCCTAATTGTGTAGATTCGTTTAGTTCATGAATTACACTTGCTAGGTCAGTTTATTTAGATATACATGCCTCAGTTAAGAATGTTCCATTATCAACATGTTAATGTTACATTTTCAGTTAGAATGTCAGTATTTGAGCTATTCAGGTTTACAGAACTTTAGTCCTAATGTATCATTTACATAATCAGTTGGGAGTAGGCTTAAAACAAAGTGGACTAGGGTCAGTCACCCTCATAGTCCCAGAACTACGTGCCCCCGTAGGTAAGTCCCCTCTATGGGCATTATACTTAGTGATCAATCCAGTCATACCTCTATAGCCTTGGCAAGGTATATTGGGTCCTCTCAATGAGGCGTATACATCGGACTCTACATTTAGCTCATGTGGTTTTATGTCGGTTATTAGTAGATCCCACATACAGATTCTAGTGTATTGACCAAGCTATCAATTATAGTTCAGTCTTCAGTTTCAGTATATTATAAACTTGGTCACTACATTCAGTTAGTTCATATTCAGCATGTTTAGCATATTTGTCATGTTCAAATTATACCATTGCTTTATCATTTTGTTTAGTTATATGTTTTATTCAGCTTTATTCTATCCTGCATGTTCAATACCTTTTAAGTACTGTCGCATATTCTGCGCTACATCTTCTCGTGATGTAGGTTTAGGTCCTCAACATTCATATCACGCATAGATCGGTTCCTGATCTTTGGCTCAGCAGTATTAGTGGCGAGTCCTCATTCTCAAAGTACAACAAACATGTTTCTTTTACTTTCAGTCTTTAGTTTCAGTTTTGCTAGATTTAGCTGGGGCATGTCCCAACATCTCTTGTCAATTTGAGGCTTTATTTCAGGAATAACCAAATTCATCTTTAGCATTTGAGTTATAGTTCATTGTCTTAAACTCATACTCAGTATTTATATATATTTAGACGTAGATTGGGTATTTCCCATCATATAGTTTATATCATCTATTAAGCTTCCGCACAATATTTCTTATTTCAGTTATCTTTAAGTATACTTATGATATGCCAGCAGGGTTAGCTAGGGGTCACTCGTGATCCTAGGTCCCGTGTTTATGCCCTAGGGGTAACTTCGAGGCATGACAAACTTGGTATCAGAGCATTATATTTAAGTGTCTTAGGATGTCTGAAAAGCCACACTAAGTAGAGTCATTTTCATGGGTGTGAAGTGCACCACATCTAATGGGAGGGAGGCTATGAAGTGTTTTAGTAAAACTTCACTTTCTTTGTTACTCGTATCGTGCGTGAGGTATGATCCAATTTCCTTGTTTCTAATTCATCATATTGTGTTTCAAATCATGCCTCCTCGTAGAGCTTACGCAAGGAATGCCAATTCTCGCAACGCTAATGTGGGTCCTGCAATCCCAGATCAGGAAGTTTCGAATGCTGAGTTTCAGAACGCCATTCAGCTTTTGGCTCAGAGTGTGACCAACTAGAACAATCAGTAGGCCCCAGTTCTTACTAACACTAATTTTGGGTCAGCTGTAGCTAGAGTTCAGGATTTTGTTAGGATGAATCCACCTGAGTTTCTAGGGTCGTTGATTGGAGAGGATCCACAGAACTTCATAAATCTTTGAAATGATGCAAGTGACTAGTAATGATAGGGTAGAGTTGGCATCCTACTAGCTTAAAGATATAACTCACATCTAGTTTACTGAATGGAAAGAAAGCAGGGGTACGGATGCAGCTCCTATCAATTGGGAGTGTTTTAGTGAGACTTTTTTGGACAGGTTTTTCCCAAGAGAGTTGAGGGAGGCAAAAGCTCAGGAGGTCATGAATTTGAGGCAAGGTAGCATGTTAGTCCAAGAGTACGGACTCAAGTTTACCCAACTCTCTAGGTATGCTCCTCACATGGTTGTTGATCCAAGGGCACAAATGAACAAGTTTCTGTATGGGGTATCCGACTTAGTAAAAATAGAGTGTCGAAACGCTATGTTGTTGGATGATATGAATATCTTTAGGCTAATGACTCATGCTCAGCAAGTTGAGGGAGACAAGCTTAGGGAATAGGCTAAGGACAACAAGAAGGCTAAGACAGGAAACTATGAGTATTCTCAGCAGAAATTGGGTGGTGGAAATCACTCTCAATTCCAGCAGAAATCTTCAGCTCATGCAATTTCCTCACCCAATGCTCCATCCTCCAGGTTTAGACAGGATCAGAAAGGTAGGGCATCAGGCTCTAAGTCTCAGGGGAGTGTTTCAGGTAATAAGACCTACCTAACTTGTCTAAAATGTGGTAAATACCATCCAAGCGAGTGTCTTCCAGGAAAAGAGAAGTGTTTTGGATATGGTTAGTCTTGCCATAGGTTGAGGGATTGACCTTCTTCTAAACAGGGGCAAAGAGGCAACAATAGTAGGGCTCAGTCTACAACTCCAGCAACACCTGCAGGTCGCCCGACTCAGTAGGGTGATTCATCTGGTACAGGTGGCGGTCATCACCAGAACAGGTTGTATGCTCTTCAGGTTGGCCAGGACAAGGAAGATTCTCCTGATGTGGTCACTGGTACATTATGAGTCTTTCACTCAGATGTTTATGTTTTGTTAGACCTAGTGTCTACTCTTTCCTTTGTAACTCCCTATATAGCAGTAAACTTCGGTGTCAGTCCAGAAACTCTCTCAGAACCCTTCTCAGTCTCTAATCCAGTTGGTGACCCAGTTATAGATAGACGGGTATACATAAATCGCCCTATCACAATCTCTCAGAATATCACCTCAGTAGATCTTGTAGAGTTAGAAATGGCAGACTTTGATATCATTCTAGGCATGGATTGGTTACATTCCTGTTATGCCTTAGTCGATTGTAGAACTAGGATCGCTCACTTTCAGTTTCCAAGTGAACCAGTCTTAGAATGGAAGGGTTGTAGCTTAACACATATGGGTTGATTCATTTCTTACCTTAAGGCCAGAAAGATTATCTATAAGGGTTATCTCTATCATCTAGTTCGGGTTAAGGATTCAAGCTCTGAAACCCCAACTCTTTAGTCAGTTCCAGTAGTTAATGAGTTCCTAGAAGTGTTTCCAGAAGATCTTCCCGGAGTTCCTCCCGAAAGGGAAATCAACTTTGGAATTGATCTCCTTCCAAATACCCAGCCTATTTCTATTCCTCCTTACAAAAGGGCTCCAACTAAGCTTAAGGAATTGAAAGAGCAGTTAAAAGGCCTTTTAGATAAAGGTTTCATCAGACCCAGTATTTCCCCATGGGGTGCACCAATTTTGTTCGTGGTAAAGAAAGATAGTTCTCTCAGGATGTGTATTGACTATTGCCAGTTGAACAAAGTCACGATCAAGAACAAGTACCCTATCCCCAAGATTAATGACTTGTTCAACCAACTTCGGGGTGCTAGTCATTTTTTGAAGATAGATCTCAGATCCAGTTATCATTAGCTCAGAAACAGAGATAGTGACATTCTGAAAATAGCCTTCAGAACTCGATATGGTCAATATGAATTTGTACTTACGTCATTTGGACTAACCAATGCTCCTACAGCTTTCATAGATTTGATGAACATGTATTCAAGCAATATTTGGACTTGTTTGTTATCGTCATTAATGATGATATCCTCATTTACTTTAGGAATGAGGAAGAACATGCGACTCATTTGAGGGTTTTCCTAAAAACACTCAAAGATCGCCAGTTATTTGCTAAGTTTAGCAAATGTGAGTTTTGGTTGAAATCTATTGCTTTCCTTGGCATATTGTGTCTAGCAAAGGAATCCAAGTAGATTCTAAGAAAATAAAGGCAGTGAAGCAATGACCCAGATCTACCTCTCCTACAAATATCAAAAGTTTCTTGGGTTTGGCGGGTTATTATAGAAGGCTCATGGAAGGATTTCCATCTATAGCTTCTCCATTGACTAAGTTGACTCAAAAAAAGGTTAAATTTTAGTGGGCAGACGAGTGTGAGAACAACTTCTTAGAACTGAAAACTAGGTTGACTACAACTCATGTTTTAACTCTACCAGAGGGTTCAGATAGTTATGCTATCTATTGTGATGCATCGAGAGTTAGCCTAGGTTGTGCGTTGATGCAATGAGTTAAGGTTATAGCTTATGCCTCTAAACAACTTAAGGTGCATGAGAAGAACTATCTGACTCATGACCTCGAGCTTGCAGCAATAGTGTTTGCTAATTTGGAGACATTACTTTTATGGTGTTCACGTAGATGTGTTCACAAACCATAATAGCCTTCAGTATGTGTTCACCTATAAAGAGTTGAATCTTCACCAGAGGAGATGGCTTGAATTCCTCAAAGACTATAATATGAACGTGTTTTATCATCCTGGTAAGGGTAATGTAGTAGTAGATGCTCTTAGTAAACTATCTATGGGTAGTGTAACACATGTTGAGAAAGATATAAAAGAACTAGCAAAAGATGTTTAGAGGCTTGCTCGCTTGGGAATTTGCCTTATGAGCATATCAGATAGTGGTGTAATAGTTCAGTATGGGTTAGAATCTTCATTGGTAGCAGAGGTCAAGGAAAAACAAGAGAATGATCCTATATTGCTTCAATTGAAAAGTGCAGTTCTTCAACAGAGAGTTGAGGTTTTTCCCAAGGGGGAGATGGTGTGCTTCACTATCATGGTCGTTTATGTGTTCCTAAGGTGGGTGAGTTGAGACAACAGATTCTTGCAGAAGCCTATAACTCCAGGTATTCTATTCATCTAGGTGCCACTAAGATGTACCGTGATCTTTGGAAAGTCTTTTAGTGGAATGGTATGAAAAGGGATATAGCGGATTTTGTGGTTATGTGCCCTAATTGTCAACAGGTGAAGGTAGAACATCTGAAACAAGAAGGTATGACTCAAGAGATTAACATTCCTACATGGAAGTGGGAAGTCATCAACATGGACTTCATTATAGGTTTACCTCATACTCGCAGACATCATGACTCCATTTGGTTGATAGTTGACAGAGTTACTAAATCTGCCCACATTTTAGCGGTCAAGACTACAGATTTGGCAGAGGACTACACCAAGCTTTATATTAATGAGATAGTCAGGTTGCATGGGGTTCCTTTGGCTGTCATCTCAAATAGAGGTCCTTAGTTGACCTCTAATTTTTGGAAGTCATTTCATAAAGGTCTTGGCACTCAGGTTAATCTTAGCACAACATTTCATCCACAGATGGATCGTCAGGCAGATCGTACTATTCATACCTTAGAGGACATGTTGAGAGCTTGTGTTATCGACTTCAAGGGTAGTTGGGATGATCACCTTTTTGTTATAGAGTTCGCCTACAATAATAGCTATCATTCCAACATTCACATAAGCCCTTATGAGGCATTATATGGGCATAGGTGTAGATCTCCAGTCGGTTGGCTTGAAGTAGGTGAAGTAGCCTTAATAGGGATAGATTCGGTTCATGATGCTATGTAGAAAGTTCAGCTCATTAGAGATAGACTTAAGACAACCTAAAGAAGTTATATGCAGATGTAAGGATAAGGGACTTGGAGTTCCAAGTTGATGATTCGGTTTTCTTGAAAGTGTCACCTATGAAGGGGGTGATGAGATTTGGCAAGAAAGGAAAGCTCAGTACTAGATATGTAGGCCCTTACAAGATCTTCGAAAAAGTTGGTAAAGTGTCTTATGAGTTAGAGTTGCCAGCAGAACTAACAGCAGTGCATCCGGTCTTTCACATTTCGTTGTTAAAGAAGTGTTTGATTGATTCTACATCTATAGTACCAGTAGAAAGTGTGGCTGCGAAGGATAGTCTCACTTATGAGGATATGCCAGTTGAGATTCTTGATCGTCAGGTTCGAAGGTTAAGAAACAAAGAAGTTGCTTCAGTTAAGGTTTTGTGGAGGAGTCAGTCCGTAGAGGGAGTTACTTGGGAAGCAGAAGAAGCCATGAAGGCCAAGTATCCTCATCTCTTTCCTTTCGATTCTATTCCAGCTTGAGGTAATAGTTCCTCTCCAGTTTTTAATTCATTCATGCATAGCTTCAGTCTTCGTATCATGTTCCTTCAGTTTATACTTGCATTTTCAGCGTAATTGTATGTTCTTGGAACTTAATTTAGTCAGAAATCAGTTTCTAGTACTTAGTGGTAGGGTTTGCAGCTTTTTCCTCCCTATTTAGCTCATTTAGACTTCATTTGAGGACGAATGTTCCCAAGGGGGGGATAATGTAACACCTCAGAAACCAGACTTAGAAAATATAGCAGAAAAACACCAGAACCAGTGAACCATAACAGGGTTAATGGACCGTGAGAGGAACCACGGTCCGTTGACCTGCCAGTGGACTCAACACCCTTCTAGCAGAGGTGGACCACAAAGCCCTTCATGAGCCGTGGACCACCTCATGGGCCGTACTCGCCCTCGTGGGAGCCAAACAGAGTCCACCAGGCCCAAACATCAGACCACGGGACCCTTCACGGGCCGTGGTCCTAACAATGGACCGTGGTGGCGCTTATGAAAGCTCGTCCTAGAAACCAGAAGCTACTGGACCAAGGACCACGACCAGTTTGACATTCCGTGGTCCCTTTGATGGTTCGTCAGAGGGGTCGTGGTCAGGTATGTCAAACTTTTCAGTCAGGGGTCGTTTGGTCTTTTTCCTATGCGTTGGACGTCTAAACAACGTCGTTTAACCCCTAAACTACGTAGTTTTTGTCAGTTTTAGCCTAGTGACTTAATTAGAACTTACCCTAATTGATCATCCACCAAAATCAAGAAAAACTTAGAGCAAAACAGAAAGAAAAGTCGAGCAGTCCCTCAAGAACACGCAACAAGGTTTTCTTCAGTTCCAACCCCGAATTGAAGGATTTCTCCGTCAATTTCGTCACTAAGTATGTGGGATTTCACTAGGGGGTTCCTTTCACCTATTAGGTCCTTAGAATTCAGTCAGATTCTTGATTATCTATATCATGCTAGGCCTTGGGTTTCTAGAATTGAAGAATTTATGTTGTGATTTAGTTGTTAGGCTAATTCAAATTAGATTATCATGTTTTTATGGAATTGTTGCTTAGTTCTTGCTTGAAACTCAAAACCCTAGTTGTCTAGATTCATTTAGTTCATGGATTACACTTTCTAGGTCAATTTATTCATATATACATGCCTCAGTTAAGAATGTTCCATTATCAGCATATTAATGTTGCATTTTCAGTTAGCATGTTAGTATTTGAGCTATTCAGTATTACAGAATCTCAGTCATAATGTATCATTTACATAATTAGTTGAGAGTAGGATTAATATCGAGTGGACTAGGGTCAGTCACCCTCATAGTCCCAGAACTACGTGCCCCCGTAGGTAAGTCCCCTTTGTGGGCATTATACTTAGTGATCACGCCAGTCATGCCTCTATACTCGTGGCAAGGTATATTGGGTCCTCTCGATGAGGTGTATTCATCGGACTCCATATTTAGCTCATGTGGTTTTATGTCAGTGATTAGTAGCTCCCACAGACAGATTCTAGTGTAGTGAATAAGCTATCAATTACAGTTCAGTATTCAGTATTAGTATATTATAAACTTGGACACTACATTTAGTTAGTTCATATTCAATATGTTTAGCATATTTGTCATGTTTAGATTATATCATTGCTTCATCAGTTTGTTCAGTTATATGTTTTATTCAGCTTTATTCTATCCTGCATGCTCAGTACCTTTCAAGTACTAACGCATACTCTGCGCTACATCTTCTTGTGATGTAGGTTCAGGTCCTTAGCATTTAGATCACGCATATATCGGTTCCCAATCTTCAGCTCAATAGTATCAGTGGTGAGTCCTCATTCTCCGAGGACGACAAACATGTTTCTTTTACTTTCAGTCTTAAGTTTCAGTTTTGCTAGATTTAGCTATGGCGTGTCCCAGCATCTCAAGTCAGTTAGAGGCTTTATTTTAGACATAGACAGATTCAGATTTAGCATTTGAGTTATAGTTCATTGTCTTAAACTCGTGCTCTAGATTGGGTATTCCCCATCATTTAGTTTATATCATATTTTAAGCTTCCACATAATATTTCTTGTTTCAGTTATCTATAAGTATGCTTATGATATGCCAGCAGGGTTAGTTAGGGGTCACTCGTGATCCTAGGTCCCGTGTTTACATCCAGGGGGTAACTTCGGGGAGGGACACTAGTTATTAGATCAATAAGTAGCAATTGAGTCATCATACAAAATTCTATCATGACAAATAGACTTTCCTTTCTAAATGTGGGAGTTACATCCGATTCCATGGTATAGCTCACATGGTCTATTATCGGTTAAAATTAATATCAAAAAAATGAACAAAGTTACTTTTAAAGGTTTTATGAAACTTTCCTTATGTTTTAAGATGTACTAACCATGTTCATGATTTATTATTACTCTTTTAATGATGTTACAGTGTTTAACTTGGTCATGTATATCATGTGTTTTATTATGTCCCCTTATGATCATGTTTGATGTTTTATGCTTTTTCCTCATAGTTAGTGCATTCCATTTAATAATGCATATGTGTGCCTTCATTATTTCACTACTCTAGAGTCTGACAAACTTCCTCCTTCCACTGATGACTGGATTGCACAGAATATTGAAGACTTGGTGAGTCCCATGCTCCGAGGTTAGTGTCACCTTTACTCTATTTTTATGTCTTAGGTTTTCAGATGTTGTACGTGATGTATGGGTTTCATCCTGATAGCTTCTTAAAATATTAGAATGGCTCGTCAAAATAATGTTTAGACATCCATTTTAATGTCAAATTATTTCATTATATGAGATTTCTTACTTTTGTCCATTATGTTGTGTGGTATGTATGTCAAGTGGCTTGTGTAGTGCCTCCCGGGGTCCTATATGCGATCTCACGTCAAGGGTGTACTTTGGGTCATGACAAACTTGGTATTAGGGGCACAAGGTTTTATACAAAGTTCTAGGATGTCTGACAAGGGTGTTGAATAGAGACTTGTTCATAAGTGTGAAATGCCCCACATTTACGAATAGGAGGCTACAAAGTGTTTAGGAAACTTCACTTCTTTCATTACTCCAAAGTTGTGCCATAGAGTCTGTTTCTAAAAATATCCCTCTCCAAAATCTTGTCCAATTATCTTTAGGACATGGCACCTCAAAGAGTTTATGTGAGAAGAAATGCGGGTGAAAATGGGGATCCCGAGGTTCATCAATTTAAGGTTGATCCTTTAAGACTCTATGGCACTACTTTATAGAAATAGAGTCTATGGCACCACTTTAGAGTAGTGAAAGAGGTGAAGTTTCCTAATGGATTGTAGCCTAATATTCATAAATGTGGGACACTTTATGCTCATGGAAGAGATTACTCGACGCAGCTTGTCGGACATCCTAGAATCTTTCTAAATCTTGATACTCTAATTACCAAGTTTGTCACAATCCAAACTACACCATATATGTGACATGGAAAATCGGACACCGAGAGGCCCTAAACTAGACCCTTGATATAAGCATGATGTAAATGATCAAATATAGAAAGAGAGAATCAACAATAAAAGTCTTATATCATATGATGAATCTGAATATAAGTGTGAAATACTAAACTATGTTTGACATAGCCTTTCTACCATCATAGGAGTGGTTGGAATGTAACCTATATATCACATGCGAGTCTTAAAATGAAAAGACAATACGAGAAATAAAGTATCAGTGGCTTTCTCCTTAGAGAATGAGGACTCACCAATCCACCGTCCTAGTAGAAAAAACCAAGCTAGCCACAAGCCGGATGGGAACATCATATCCTAAATTATAAGACAATATAGGCGCAAGTATGCATAAGTACATTAAATAAGCTAAGTATGGAGAAATGCATAAAAACACATGCATGATAATTTGAGGAACTTTAAACATGATATGCATGACCAAGTAATACATATAAAAATTCTTTAAATAATCGATGATTCATAATCAAGGTCAAGGCATACTTAAGACATAAGGAATGCTTTCATAAAACCTTTGAGGAAAATCTTGTTCATTTGTGGGATATTTACCATTAACTAAAAATAAGACCATGTGTGCTATAAAATGCAATCTGATATGACCCTCACACCAAAAAAGGGGAAACTAATTGCCATGGTAGAATTCCGTCACATTCATTCCTTATTGATTTTGTGGATCCACTAGCTATGTCATTTAAGACGATCCTACAGGGGAACAAAGTTTGGAACAAGGAAATTGCTACTCAAGAATAAACCTTTATTGGTAGTAGGGCCTACATTCCAAAGTCCCCCCGGTGCTAACTAAATACCAATGGAAAAGTCATAATCATATTCATATAAAATACTTGGAAATACACAATTAAACTACCCCATTTCTTAGGTTTCTAAAATAATCCCATTTCATATGTTTCTAATCTTCTAAATGCGTACTTCTAACTATGGGCACTTCTAATATTAGCTCATAAATCATACCATATTTTGGATTAAAATACTACTCCACAATTTTAGAACACAGCTCCATCTTAAAGGGTATCACCTAAAATAAGGTTTGTAGAAGAAAATGTAAGAGCACATCATACTTTTCGCACGAACACACGATTAATGTGAATACAAAATCCCTATCTTGGTTGACTGCTAAGCAGAAGACTAACCCAAGTATACACAAGCATCATAATTGATGAAAATATTTTATAAATGTCACGACCCAAGCCTAGGGCCTACACGTGACCGGCGAATGGGGAACCCGAAGGAACCCCAAACAAGCCTCATAGCATATCATTACACATCCTTGGTCGCGGAAGCAATTAAAATGACCATAAGCGATAAGCATAATCAAGGGGGAAATCGGGACTAAGGGAGCAAGAGAAAAAAAAAGGAATGATACATAAATACCATAGATGAGTCAAGCTCAA
>JAJOOR010033234.1:0-17522 GCA_036250505.1 Solanum acaule | reverse complement strand
TGGAAATTTCGGATTTTGATACGGTTGCTCTAAAATTAGGGTTAGACCCATTTCCCACTCAATTTGACCCCCTAAACAAGAATATGAAGTCGGATTTTTGAAAAACGAAACGGATTTTTTTATATATAGCTAAACAAGTTTCCGGTAACTTCCGTAGCACATTTTTAAGAACTTTTTGGGTCATTTCAGGGGTATTCAAAGTCTCCATTGAAGTTGTACATTGATCTAAAAAATTGAGAGAGTCCTCCCGCAAAGCCATCAACAGAAGAACCACTAAATATGGAGTTGAAAGTACTTCTCTCCCATATCCGATATGCTTTGTTAGGGGAAATAACACCCTACCAGTGATCAATGTAGCTGACTTGCTTGAATGGCAGGTAAAATTGCTCCTTGAGGTGTTGAGAAGGCATATCAAAGCTATAGGTTGGACTATCGCTAACGTAGTGGGCATTCCTCCCGATATTTGCACTCACAAAATTCAGCTTGATAGTGATTGTAAGCCGAGTGTTGAACATCAGTGGAGATTGAACCCACCGACTCACCAAGTTGCCACTCTACCGCCTAAAGTTACAAAGCGTTGAGGCTAGATTAGGGGTAGCTTCGGCGAACAACAGTTCCACTCAGCGTGACGCCGATCGCATCAGCGATAGATGACTAGGTCACCGAAAGTACTGATGGAGATCCAGATAAGTGCTGATGGGCGAGATGAAAGGAAAAAAAGGGCGTATCACTGAATCACTCGGCGATCCTGATCGGGCTCGCCTAAAATTACAATGGTTGGACTAAGAAAAGGTGAAAAATTAAGGCGAGACGAAGGAAAATTGACGAGTCGTCGAACGATCGGGGAAGCCCGACTTACCTCGCCGATTGGTCCCAAACAGCCACACATAAAATTGCATAAATTGATTTTTGCAAGAGAGAGAAGGTATTCAGAAATGTGAGGAACAAAAGATTGAGAGCAAAAATACTACCATTGTGGTTTAAAGTGATTTTAACAAGGTTTTTCATTGAGATTTTGTAATAGAGAAGATTTTAGTTAATTTTAAATCTCGAATTTTATTTACCCAGCTATGGAAAATGTGGCAGGTGTTGATTTTCATCTTTTCACCATGATTGGCTAAAACCCTAACCTTGGGGGTTTGACAATGTGACCAATTGTTGCATTCTACTAAATGGTTGTTCTCGATTAGTGATTGTTGGTGTTAATCTGAAGCGGGTCTAAATTATTATGGTGGTTTAACTTTTTTTTTTTTTGAACGACCCTTGAGGGGGTCAGGGGCTGAGCAACACCTCCAGGCCTTATCATATATAAAATTCAAAATATACAAGGAGGGGGACATAGACCTTACCTCCAATCCTAAGGTGGGTCATGCGTCGACCTACCTACTAAGGTTAGTCGACTCAACCCTATACAATGAGATGTAATATTAAACTAAGCACCTAGAGAGGACTCCTCTCTTAATACAAAGTTACTAATAATACATAAATAAATAAGGGAGACTCTCTCCTTACAAGGAGAAAAATTAAAACTAGGCCTAATCAAGAAACTATACTTAACTATATAGCTTATTCGAAAAGACTGTATCAGAAGAATCCAAATGCAATAAGTTTAGTAATTATATGCTTTCTACTTCTGCAAATTGCACCTCTTGCTATAATTGATAACCACCCTCTAGAACTCCCTTAGCTATAGAATTCCTTATTTTGAAACTTGATTTCGATTACCGAGTAGCAGATGGTTGAAAGTTATTTTAAACAAGATAGCATGCATGCTGTTATACTGTATGCCTCATTAGAATTTCCACCACCACTAGAATCTCCTGTTCCTAATCAAACAACCAAACTAAGTTAGTAATTAAGCTAAAGATAGAAACAGAAAATCTAGGAAGTGTTTTAAAAAGATCAATTAAGGAGGAAATTTAATCCTTCGTAGTTTTTTCCTACTAAAACTTTGAATTCCCATTTTCTCCAGAATATAACTTCCTCTAACTGCTTTTCGTAACTGGTTGGGGGTGTAATAATGTTGGATGATATCATGCTGGTGACTTTGCTTGGACAACAAGTCTGCTGTACTATTGGCTTCTATGTATGTATGAACACAGTGAACATATGCACATTGTTTAGCAATGTCTTGTAGTTCCTGCATAAACCTATTAAGCCTCCAAGGAGGATCAAAAATCTGCAAAAACCATTTGGTTAGTAGTTCAGAATCTACTTCTAAAATGATGTTTTGATACCCATGTTGGATGCACCAATTGAGTCCATAACTGGCAGCCTGTACCTCTGCCTGATTATTGGTCCCTTCACCTAATGGTATAGCAAATGCATAAATAATAGTACCATTGGAATCCCTCAGAATACCACCACCTCCAATCTTCCCCGGATTATTCAAAGCACTACCTTCCGTATTTAGTTTATAATTAGGAATAGAAGGAGTTTACTACCTTACTGAGAGGACACGAACCTCATGTTTACCATGTTCTACCATATTTAAAACTTTTGACCCCTGAATTGGCCACTTAATATAAGGAAATACAGTTCTGAGAAGCTGAAACATATCTTTAATAATCAAATATTTAACCCTGCTAATACTAGAAGTCTTGCCCCCATACTTAGCTGAACACCTATTCTTCCATAGATTCCAACATATAACTATAGGAAGAGTCTGAATAATAGTCTTGTGAGCTTCATTTTTAACATGACTGCCACACAATTTAAAAGATAGCTACTCAGGGATGTCTGCTGTACATTAACACCCAAAGAATTTGAAATTTTTTTCCAGATATGTGTTGCAAAATGCCCTTGAATGAATATATGATCCACTTCATCCCATCCTTGCTGATAACAACAAGAACATCTCACAGGTTCCACTCCAAAAGTCCCTAGTTTCTCATTAGTTGGAAGTTTTTTCATCAAGGCCCTCCAAAGTAGGAAAGACATTTTGAAAGGAATATGTCTATGCCAAATTTGAGAATTAAGATCTGTACTGATTTTTTTTCTACAAATTTCCCAGGCTGATGTACAGGTGAATTTTCCTGATTCAGTATGTTTCCAGACAACACTGTCTGGAACTCCATGCAAAAAATGAAAATCAGTATTAAAAATATAAGGAATAAGAAGAGATGGAACTTGTTGCCTCAGTTTCCTTTCATTCCATTTCCATTAGTTACAAAGTGTGCAATGGTAGCATTGTTGAGGCTTGATACATCGGTAGTATAATGAGCTAGAGCTCCTACTCCCAACCAATCATCCCACCAAAATGAGCAACTTCCTGAATTGATTGTCCAACCTATATGCTCTTCTACTTTAAGCTTGTTCCTTATCATGTACTTCCACATCAAAGACTGTCTATTGTCCACCTTTTTTGCAACTGGATGAGCTCTTTGACAATATTTGGATTTAAGAAATTGACTCCATAAAGAGGTTTTTGATCTGAAAGACCACCATTGTTTGTATTGCAAAGCAGTGCATATATCAGTGAGTCTTCTCATCCCCACCCCTCCTTCTGGACAAGGTAAACTCATAGTATCCAGTGAAGCCCAATGATATTTCCTTTTATCCTGGTCCCTACCCCAGAAGAAGTCAGCAATAATGGCCTCTATGTATTTGATAGTGGTGTTAGGAGGAGAAAGTGCAGCCATAGTATGTATAGGTATAGATTGGATAGCATGCTTGATCAATGTAATCCTACCCCCAAAACTAAGAATCCTTGCCTGCCATCCACAAATCTTTTTGGAGACCTTCTCAACTAAATGAGAGTAGTAAATGATCCTTTGTCTACCAATATATAAAGGACATCCTAAATAATTTATAGGACTGCATTTTTGGGAAAAATTTGTACAATCCTGAATAGTATTGATAATCTCCTGTGATGTAGTGTCTGGAACCATAAAGTGACTCTTAGATCTGTTAATAAATTGACCAGATGTATGTTCATACTCCCCCAAAGTGTCCATAATTAGTTTCAAAGAGTGTCTGTCAGTAGATGCAAACATAATTACATCATCTGCAAAACTTAGATGATTGATCTGTGGTCCCTTGGGTTCTATAAAGAAACCTTTATATCTTGGAAGTTGATGTAGAGAATTAAGCATCCTTGTTAATACCTCTTCTCCTAAAATAAATAGGGCAGGGGATAAATGATCACCTTGCTTAAGTCCTCTAGTAGAATGAAAGAAACCTTGTCTGTGACCATTAATTATAATAGAATACCAATTGTTACTCATTATTCTCCAAACTAAATCAATAAAAATTTCCCCAAAACCAAATATCCTTAAAACCAAACATGTAAATGACCAAGACACTCTATCATATGCCTTGGCCATATCAAGTTTGATAACCGCATTACTTCCTATCTGGGGTTTTTTTAATACCATTAGTAATCTCTTGTGCTAGCATGATACTTTCAGTTATACTTCTGCCTCTCACAAACCCTGACTGATTGTCTGATAACAATATAGGTAAGACAGTAGCCAATCTCATGCTCAACACTTTGGAAATAATCTTATTTGTAAAATTATTAAGGCTGATGGGTCTGAGTTCTGTGAATCTGGAAGGCTGCTCAGTTTTAGGAAGTAAAACCAAACAGGCATGAGACATGAACTTAGGCATAATATGACCACAGAAGAATGATTGTACAGCAGCCAGTAGATCTTCTTTAATGATATTCCAACAAACCTGATAAAATTTGCCCCCAAAGCCATCAGGACCTGCTGCTGAATATGGATTCATAGCAAACACAACCTGTCTGAGTTCATCTATATTAGGGATTGCTTGCAACATCTCATTCTGATCAGGAGTAATTATTGTAGGAATATATTGAAGGATTCTTACATCTATTCTGTCATTTTGTCTAGTAAATTGGTGCTGATAGTAATCACAAGCTGCCTGAGCAATTTGTTCCTCACCCTGTATCCACACCTCATTTTCAATACAAATCTTATGAAGAAAAAGCCTCCTTCTCCGACCTTTCATCAAAGCATGAAAGTATTTGGTATTGGCATCTCCTTCTTGAAACCATTGTAATTGGGTCTTTTGTTGAAGAATAGCTTCTTCCAATTTCAAATACCTAATATAAGTTGCATTCATCTGATGTAACTTCTGTCTAAGAGCTTCAGTATTATTTGTCATAAGTTCCTCTTCAGACTTCCTAATGGACTCCTCAAACTCCCTAACCTTAGTAAAAATATCACCATACTCCTGTTTGGACCATTTGCTAAGAGTGGAAGTTAATCTCTTCATTTTCATATGTAATTTCCACATAGGATCACCAGTAGTGACCTGGTCCCAACACTGCTGAACTGTGTTCATAAAATTCCCATTTTCAACCCAACAGTGTAGGAACTTGAAATATTTTGTATGACTTTGATTTGTTTGAATCATCTCCATTAAAAGAGGACTATGATCAGAACCAACAGAGGATAGATTCTCAATAGTAGTTTGAGGTAGATTTTCTAACCATTTATCATTAACCATAGACCTATCTAATCTCTTCCAAACTCTAGCTTCTGCATCCCTGTGATTACACCATGTAAAAGGAAGCCCTGTGTAACCTAGATCTGTCAATCCACATGCCTCTATAACTCCAATAAATTCAATATTCTTATTCATATTGTAAGGTATTCCACCAAGTTTTTCCTCTACAGATGCAATAACATTGAAATCACCAATTGTACACCAAGGCAAATCCATATTAGCATATAAAAGTAACTTGTCCCACAAAGGTCTCCTCATATGCTCTTTACATTTAGCATAAACAAAAGACATCATGAATTTATTCGGGAAAGCAGTGTGGTGAAAGGTTACAGTAATATGTTGATCATGTTTTTCCATGACCTGTCCAGTTACATCATTAGACCAAAACAACCAAATTTTCCCATTAGGATTATTGACTGCCTGATCCATTTGAAGTTGCAATGTTACTATGGCAATATGAGACTGATCTGCAAATGGTTCCAAGATAGCAATAATAGATAGATTATGAGCTTTCTTGAGAGTTTGTAGTCTTTCTAATGTTCCTTTGGTGTTGATACTCCTAGCATTCCAACAAATGGCCTTAATCATTAATAACCTTTTGATTTGGACCTAGTCATTGGCCTGCTAGTCTGATGAGGGATGTGCCTAGTCTTTTTCCTTCCCCTTGGAGATAAACCCTGTTCTTCTGTCATTCTTTGAACATCAGAACATTTATCCTGGAGATTGGAACCAAAGACTAGGCCTGTCTGCTTCATGGTGTCATCTGCCTCCTCTTCTGATTCATCCATATATTGATTATCAGAATCCACCTCATCTTCAGAGTTAAGTGCCCCATAGTCATCAGGGAGCAGCTTGCCCTGTTGGTCTTTAGACAAAGCCTAATCCTTAATAAGTGTACCAGTATTAGTTACATCCGAATCCTGGCCAGTATTCTGCTGCATTCTCTTTTTTATAGCCTCCCTTCTCTTTTTACTCAACCTTTCCCCAGATTTATTATTGAATCTACTGTGTTGTTGACCCGTATCTATGATCTCTTGTGTGCCAAGATTTTGTTGATTTCTGAGTGGGGTAGCAGGGGCTCTAGAGTCTCCACTATGGTCAAACTCCACTTCCTCATGTCTAGCATGAGTCAGGTCCCCCCCCCCCCTTTCGGACACCCCTTCCTGCAAGTTAGTAAGTTTCTCCTGTTCTCTCCCATCAATACCTCCAACAGCATCCTCAACAATAATAATTTCAAGGGGTTTAAGGGGTGGGAGCATTGAGTCAATACCTGTAACATCTTGCCCTTTACTCACTTCTTTTCCTGCAATGTTTTTTGTTACATTTCTGATTTGCTCACCCTGTTCCTGTTGGTGTTTTAATGCAGGCTACAACCTGCTATCCTGCTTACTGCCCTTGTGGATGGCCAGTTCCTCCAAAGGAGGTGGTGACTCCTGCACATCAAGATTAATATATGTATTTTGTGTAGGAATAGCCATTATACCTGCTTGTTTGGTGGACTGATTTGGTTGTATGGTGTTGCCCCTTGTAACCTATTGCTGATTATTATTCCTGCTCTTTTGTGTGTGCCACTGATCCTCTTGCTGCCCCTGCTTTTGTCCCTGATCCTTTTGTTGATTATAAAGATTGGTATTATCATCATTTGGACCAGAATCCTTGTAACCTTTAGGCTGTTGTTGATTGATATCCATATCTTTATTAGTCTTGTTTCTCAGATTGTCCATTTCCTTTTTCTTTTTCTCTTCATCTTTTTGTCTAATGGTACAATCATTTTCCACATGCCCTTGATGCTTACAATAGAAACAATAATCAGGAATATTATCATATTCAATTTTCTGCCATCTACCATTAGTGATATCTTCCTCGATATAACCCATTCAAATATAAGGAGGTCTCTTTTGAGAGAGATCCACTTGAACCTTCACCCTAGCTTGACTACCCCTAGTCTTTTTAATAGAAGCAGAATCTAAGTATAACACTTTTCCTATAGGAGAAAGAAGCCCTGTCACAAACTCTTTATTATAACAATGCCGAGGTAATTCCGGTAAAGAGATCCATATAGGGACTATAGGGGTTTCTTCAGCTGGTTTAAAACTAGGAGTCCATACGTGAATCCTCATTATTTTGCCAGAAATATTCATCCTTTGTTTAGTCCATACCATGCTCATTGTCAAGATCAATATAAACATGTCAAGAATTAAAATACGCAATTTTAACTCCACCGGATAGTTGAGTCTGTAAAATAAAATTGCTCCTAATAAGATCCACTTTAGGCATGGTGGTACTAAACTTTCCAATGAGAGTATATTTACAAGTTGCTGCTAAATCTCTAATGATCTCATCCTTAACATACAGAACAATAGGTAGACCTTGTTTCGTAGTAATTTCAAGAGCTGTCAAGTTAATGCTAACTTCACATTTGGCCTGATTATGTCTAAGTCGATCAGCATAGGTCTGCACTACTATGTAAGGAGCAGGTTCAGCTACTTGATGAGGTTTGGGAGTATTAGAGGGAAATTGAGGACGATCAATTCTATCATTAGTAGCAGATTTAGGGACCTGTCGATCAAAATTGCTAGAAATTCTAGGAAAATTGGAATGGTAATCCTGCTGTTGAGCAGTTCGATTAGTAGCCCTAGTCTGAGTACCATGAACAGGCCTCAAACTATCAGAATTGCCTTGTTCTTTAGCAACCCAAGCCTTCGACGGATCATTCTCAATTCTATGAAACTCATTAGCAGAAACATTATATGCAGGAGTTACAGTTGGACGAGAATTATCAATAGAAGGTTTACCTGATTCCTTGCCCTGTTTCTTGTTGAAATCTTCCACATTAGAGGTGCTAGATTGACCCAAATCTTGGACATGTTGTTTACCTTCTCTATGTGGATTTTTTTGTTGTGCAAATAGTCGCAGTTCATCAGCTGAAAACAATTTTCCAAAACCCGTCGCCGGAATTCCTGTAGAGTCGCCTGAAGCTTTTCTTCCAACGTTTCCGCCATGAAACGAGATTGAAACTTCGGTGGGGTGTCCTCCACGATCAGTGTTACAATCCCTAATAGCAAATCCTGGTTGAATCACCTCTTGAATGTTACAATCTTGAGGACGCCTTTGAGGCGATTCACCGACTGACCTAGCCGCCGTAACCGGTTGATTTCGCGAAATTGAGATGGGGAATTCAAACAATTTTTGGCCATCTTGTACCTGATGAGACTGGGATATCTTTTCCTTTGCCCTTGTGCCATGAATTTGACTTGAATCTCCCATAGAAACATTTGTACGAGTCCCGTCCAACTCCTTTTCCATCATAGCAGTGTGGATCGCCTCTTCTCTCACATGCGAGGAGTTGTAGGATGAGTCTGATAACGATTCATGTATGGATGGTTGTAGATTTCGTTGGTTCAACATTGTAACAGGATCTGGTGGCCTAAATATATCTGATGGCGGCCCACCATCCATGTTCTTGATGCTGAAATCGTGACAAATTAACTGAGATGGCTAATTTTTTGAAAAATTCTTGAAGAACTCTAGAGAGAGAAAATTTTTAGAGAGAGAAAAAATTCATGACTTTGGGTTGCCATTTTTGTTATGGTTTAACTTCATTATTGCATCTTTGGTCTGATAGATTTTCGAGTTTTGTGCTTGCTCGAGAGAGAAGTGCAGAACCAACGTAGTAATTTGGTATCCTTAGTAGTGGGTCTTGACGGTTTCAGTTTGAGAAAGTGAAACCCAAGACCCAACCTTTGTATCTTGCTCGAAAGAATGGATTTGATGAGAACATGGGCTGGTTAGCTTCTGGATAGTATTGAGGTTCGAGAGAACTCAACGGAAATAAGGCATTTATTCGAGAGAAAATTGTTTTACTTTTAGTCCATTCTACCCGCGACGAAGTAGAATTATCGGTGATGATGTACACCCGTTAAGTTGAATTCAGCAATTGGTTAGGCAATCCCCCATGTTTTTTCTAGTTATCTGATTGTTTCTTGTTAATAATTAGGAGTGGGTTGGTAACGACATCCTGAAATTTTGATTATTAAACTCTTAAGTGTGTGCTACTCAGTTGCAAAGGTCATGTCATACTTCGTATTTGAATTTAAAGAAAGCTACTCTCTGTGGGATCAACCCTAACTCAGTTGATTGGGTTATATACTAACTAACGATCGTTGACACTTAGAATTGGATGAAGTGTCTTTGAAATGTTAATCAACTACTCGTTCAGGCTAAGATTATTTTCGGGAGTTCTACTCGCCTGAATTCGATTCCATAAAGTCGTACGGGTTCCTTAACGTCTTAGCTATCCACTCGTGCGATCAAATTCATCATTAGACCTTTCATTTGTTACCAAATTTCCCTAGACCTCATTGACTCCGATTTCATCCAAATCTGGACTAGGCTAAGAATTCTCAAGTTACTACGAAAAAGTTTTCCGGCCCAAATTTTTTCCCCGATGACTCTTCTTTAACGACGGGAACATGTTGTTACAATAGATATCAATTTACCCATCACTCATCCCCGAGGGACAACTTAGGAAAAACATGCTAAAGTAAGTGTGGAGTACTACATGAATCGTCGAACAACTGGGAATACTTGTCTCGCATGTCCTTCTCGGTTTCCCAAGTAGCTTCCTCAACTAGACGATTCTTCCATTGAACTTTCACGAACTTAATCTCTTTGGTACTCAACTTTTGCACATCACGATCAAGATTTGCAATCGGTTCCTCCTCATACTGTAGATCGTTGTCTAACAACACTGAGTCTCATTTTATGATGTAATCCCCGTCACCATGATATCTCTTCAACATGGACATATGAAATACCAGATGAACTCCCGATAGGCTAGGTGGTAAAGTCAATCTATACGCCACTGTCCCTACACAGTCAAGAATCTCAAATGGACCAATGTATCGAGGACTAAGCTTGCCCTTCTTGCCTAATCACATCACCCCTTTCATGGGTGATACTTTAAGAAGAACTTTCTCACCAGTCTGAAATAGCATTTCTCTTACTTTATGGTCAGCATACTTTTTTGTCGACTCTGGGCTGCTAAAAGCTTAACTTGGATGCTTCTTACCTTATCCCGAGCATCCTTCACTAAATCAACCCCCAAAGGTTTCACATCTCCAGCCTCAAGCCATCCTATGAGTAATCTACATCCCCTCCCATAGAGTGCCTCAAACAGTGTCATATCTATGCTTGAGTGATAACTATTATTATAGGAGAATTCACACAAAGGTAGGAACTTATCCTAATGTCTTCCAAAGTCAATCACACATGCCCTCAAAATGTCCTCTTACATTTGGATAGTACTATCTGACTGTCCGTCCGTCTGTGGATGGAAAGCTGTACTAAAAGTGAGTTGTGTGCCCAATTCATCATGTAATTTCCTCCAAAACTTGAATGTGAACTGCGTACCATGGCCTGAGATGATAGAAAGGGGCACCCCGTGCAGCCTCACTATCTCTTTCACATAAACCTTAGTCAATTGCTGAGCATTATAATCTATTCTGACTACAATAAAATGGGCTGACTTAGTCAATCTGTCAACCACTACCCAAATATAATCAAACTTTCCCAAAGTCATGGGAAGACCCACCACAAAATCTATAACTATTTTTTCCCACTTCTATTTCGGAATTGACATTCTCTGAAGCAAACCCGACATCCTTTGATGCTCATATTTCACTTGTTGGTAATTTTGACACTTAGCCACAAACCCCGCTATATATTTCTTCAAGCCCGACCACCAATATAGTCGCTTCAAGTCTCAGTACATCTTGGTCACACCCGGATGAATGGAATACCGTGAACCAAGGGATTCTGCCAATAAATTCGAAATCAAGTCACCCACTCTAGGAACACAAATATTTCCTTTAAATCTGAGCACACCCCTCATATCAAGAGTGATCTCTTGTACCTTGCCAGACTCTGTCTTCTTTCTAAGCTCATTCAAACTGTCATCCTCAAACTGTTTGGCCTTGATCTCCTCAATGAATGTGGCGCTTACTTCAATGCTGGCTAACACCCCACATTTCTCTGAGATTCCCAACTATATGAACTTAGACTCCAAGGTTTGAATTTCCTTAGTCAAATGTCGCTTGGATACACTCATGCAAGCTAGACTACCCATACTCACCGCCTTCCGACTTAGTGCGTCTGCCACTACATTAACCTTACCCAGATGATATTGGATGGTCACATCATAATCCTTGAGTAACTCCATCCACCTTTATTGTCTTAAATTCAGATCCTTCTGAGTGAAAAAATGTTGTAGGCTGCGATGATTAGTAAACACCTCACACTTGACACCATAGAGGTAATGCCGCCAGATCATAAGAGCAAACACTACCGCTGCCAACTCTAAATCATGTGTTAGGTAATTCCTCTCATACACCTTCAACGGTCGCGATGCATAAGCTATAACATTCTTATCCTGCATTAACAAAGAACCCAAACCTGAATGTGAAGCATCACAATAAACAATAAAATCTTTACCTTCCACCGGTAGCACTTGAATAGGTGTTGTGGTCAAAAGAGTCTTGAGCTTTTGAAAGCTCTCATCACATATTTCATTCCATTTAAAAGGTACCTCCTTTTTGGTCAACCTTTTCAGATGTGTGACAATAGAAGCAAAATTCTTCACAAATCAACGATAGTAGCTAGCGAGCCCAACAAAACTCCTAACTTAAGTCACATAGCTAGGCCGAACCCAATTCTTAACTGCTTTAATCTTTTGGGGATCTACCATTACCCCTTTCCTTGAAACTACATGCCCCAAAAAGGCAACTGAATTTAACCAAAATTCACACTAAGAAAATTTCGCATAAAACTTTTGTTTCCCAAGAACACCCAGAATGATACGAAGATGGTCGGCATGTTTTTCCTTACCTTTTGAATAAACTAGAATATCATCAATTAAACTATAAAAAAAGAATCTAGAAAGGGTTTGAATACACCATTCATCAAACTCATGAAAATTGCTGGCGCATTCGTTAACCCAAATGACATCACTAAAAACTCATAGTGCCCATAGCGGGTCCCAAATGCCATCTTGGGTACATCCTTAGGCCTAATCTTTAACTGATGGTAACCAGACCTTAGATCAATTTTAGAGAAAACTGACGCACCTTGCAACTGGTCAAAAAGATCATCTATTCGAGGCAATGGATAGTTGTTTTGAATGGTGACCCTATTCAATTATCGGTAATCTATGCGCATCCTCACACTTACATCTTTTTTTCTTAACAAACAAGATAGGAGCACCCCACGGGGAAGCACTAGAACAAATAAAACCTTTATTAAGAAGTTCTTGGATTTGAGCCTTAAGCTCTCTCAATTCTACCGGGCCCATGCGATACGGAGATTAAAATGGGGTGGGTTCCAGGTTCCAAATCAATGCAGAAATGTATATCTCTATCCGGAGGCATACCAGGCAAATCAGTAGGGAACACTTCTCCAAATTCTTACACCACATGAATAGACTCAACAGAGGGGGACTCAACCTTAGCATCTCGAATATGAGCCAACTATGCCAAACAACCCTGCCCCACTAGTTTCCTAGCCTGAATGGAGGATATGATCTTAGCTGGCTTAGGCTTGTCTAACCCTTCCCACTCTAACTTTTCCCTACCTGGAATTTCTAGAGTCACAAACATAGTATTAAAATTAAGCACAACATAATAGGGGGACAACCAAGTCATGCCTAAGATTATATCAAAGTCAGTCATATCCAAAATCACCAAATCAGCCCAAGTCTGAAAACCCATAAACAAGATAGGACAAACACGATAGACATAGGTGACTATGACAAACTCTCCAACTGGGGTATAAACATGGACGGGGGCATCAAGTACATCACATATCATATCAAATCATAAGGCAAACTGAATGGACACATAATAATAAGTAGAACTCGGATCAAATAACACATTAGACATCTGGTCACAGACAAGAATAATATATGTGATCACTACATCAGAAGACTCTGCCTTGCACTTGCCTGGAAAGGCATAACACTGAGTCTTGTCATCTTGACAGACGACTTCCCTACCTGGGTGCGTCGTACCTTTGCCTGCGTTACCATTTCCCCGATATCTACGGCCTTACTTATTTCCTCCTCGCCCACCTTGTGGACATCCTCGACCATCATTTCCATTAACCGCGGGTACCACTGCTCTAGTCTGCTACTGCACGGGGTTCAACATACGTGTGTGGGGACAATCTCTCCTTATAGGCCCATGTTCTCCACAATTATAGCAAGTGCGATCAAAGCCTGCTGCCCACCGAAGGTGCGGCTCCCTGACTATCCTTAATCAAATTCTGAGGTGAAGTTCTCGAGTAGTTACGTGTAGATGTAGGCATAACGGACTGAAATTGTCAAGCTGCAAGTGTCGGCCTCCCTGAACCTCTAGAATAGGAACCCTGGAAGTTGCAGGTGCTCTTAGGTTTCTTTGCCAATGCCTTAGCCTTTCCATCATGTCTAACTCCTTCTACCTTCTTCACAAAGTCGGTCACCTTATTGAAGATTTTTCCTATAGAAGTTGTGTGAATAGACAATACCTAAAGTTCAGGGTTCAATCCTTTGACAAACAGACGAATCCTCTCTTCCTTAGTAGTTACCAACTGTGTAGCATATATAGAGAAGCCATGGAACTTAGCCTTATAAGCAGCTACAATTATACCACCCTGCTCCAAATCCATGAACTTATCCTTCTTGCAATCTCTCAAAGTCCGGGGGTACATACTTCTCCCAGAAGAGAGCATGAAACTGGGTCCAAGTGAGTGGAGGTAAAACTGACGATCTGCATTCCATAGAAGCTCTCCACCACTTCTTAGCCTCACTTTGAAGATGAAAAGTCACAAACTCTACTCCATGCTGATGGATAATACCCAACTTATGCAGCCTCTCATAACAATCTAAGATGAACTCATAGGCGTCCTCACTCTTAGAACCATGGAATACCGGAGGCTTCAGTTTCAAAAACTTGGTAAACATTTCGTGTTCATTACCAGTCATAATCGGACCCAACAAAGGACGGAAGAAAGCATCATTACCTACACTTCCACCCACCTATGGGAAAGTGATAGAAATAGGGGGATTGACGGGAGTTTGAGTTGCTTGAACTGTGGGAAGAACTCCATGACCAACCAATCCTTTCAAGTAAGACATAATCTGTTGATCTAACACTAGGTCTAAGGGAGGGATACCTATAGTCTCAGCCATACCTCTTCCTCTTGTCAAACATCCTCCTCATTCTCAACGTCTACATTCTCCTCTATATCTTCATGATGCACATGAGGGATCTCATTTCTGGGAGTATTCTCAATCGGAGCTCCACCCTTGGCGGGTGCTATCCTTTCTCGGCCTCTACCCCTTGCTCTTACTCGACCCCTACCTCGACCGCGACCTCTTGCTGCGGACTCTTCAGTGGGATCATTTAGGAGAGCTACGGGCCTGATACCATTGAAGCGAGTGTTAACCATCTGCGGACAGAAGAGTGAAGCAAATTAGATACCAATTAGAATCATGTTATAGAACAAAAAGAGACAAGAGAAAACAAAGATATTTCTTAAAGACCTATAGCCTCTCGAAGAAAAGTAAAGATGCCTCCATACCGTTCCGCAAGACTCTACTAGACTCGTTTTGGTACACCGAGATCAACAAATCTAGGGCTCTGATACTAACTTTGTCATGACCTAGATCATATGGCACCCACACTAACCCTTCAGTGGGAGAACCACTAATACTAATTAGCTAACCCAAGAACTACACATTTAAAAATACAGAAGTGGGTTTAAATGCAAGAATCAAATAGAGTTCCCATGAGCTCCAAAAGTCTAACAATCATTACTAAAACATTGTGGAACTATTCCCTAGAACTTGAAAGTCAATGTACTAAAACTCTAAGGTTTAACAAGTCTAAATGAAATGGGTACAACCCAATTAAACATACGAATATCTAACTAGAAAGTCTGAGTCCGAAAAGAGTGGACTAAAACATAGAGAACTCATGGTAGCCTGGAAGAACTATCTCACCCTTATATTCGATTGATCACTGATCTCCTAGATGAGGTCTATCTTTCTTTCTCTTGCTCAACAAAGAAAGAGCAAGTGCAGTATTAGTACACAACCACAGTGTACTGGTAAGATCACGCGGCTATTCCAGTAAGCACAACATATACAAGTAGTTACAACATAGTAAACATGACATGTTCAGAATAGATATACACATTGGTTATCATTTCATGAGCAATGTACAATTCCACATTCTCAAAGGATAAACTCGCTCCTAGGTAAGCATAAATATAAAAGTTAAAGACTTGGATCATACTAGTGACATCATCTGGCGAGTCCTCTTGCTCTTGGCGACTAGTGATAGCATATAGGCGGTTTGCTCCTCCGATAGTACCGGAAGTAGCCCCTCTAGGTGAAGTCCTGTCTGCTGGAGCAACTGAAGAAGATTGGGCTCTATTGCCCCCATTACCATTACCCTGCTTGTTCTTTGGACACTCTCGCATGAAATGACTGTTCTAGCCACACTTGAAGCAACAGTGGAGCCATCACGACACGTCCCTGAGTGGTTCCTACCACACTTAGCACATGCAGGAGGCTTACTACCCCCTTTAGCCATACTACCCTGAGAATAGGGAAGTTTTGCTCTAAAATTCTGACTATTGTACTCACTTTTGTTCTTAAGTGTAGGCGCACTAGCAGATGATGGAGTAGGTCCCTTCTATTTCTGTTGGAAAGATGACCGGCTGTCATTACTCTTCTGATGCCCGGACTCATTCCCTGTCTTAACTCTCTTATTCTTAAGCTCTTCTGTATCCCTCAGATTGTCTTCCTCAACCTATTGCACATGGATTATTAACCTTGCTATGTCCATGTCTCCTATCAGCATAGTTTCCTTGCCTTCCTTGCTTGATAGGCGAGACAACCTAGCAACAAATAAACTCATTATGTTCCAAATGTTCGCAACTATCTTCAGAGCATACCGGAAGAGTTATGTGAACTTCGGACTATACTCATGAATGCTCAAAAAATCTTGTTTAAGTGTGAGGAACTCTCGTACCTTAGCCTCTCTCAGTTCTCGGGGGAAGAAATTCCCCAAGAAGGCCTCCTTAAAACAAGCCCAACTCGCAGGTGGTGCTCCCTCAATTTAGTTTTTCTTCTATTGGTTGAACCATATCCTAGTGATACCCTTCATTTGCTATGCAGCTAGTTCCACTCTCTCAGTATCAGCAACATGCATGATTTCAAAAACCTACTGAAGCTCTTCAACAAAATTCTCTGGATTCTCATTAACACTAGAACCTGTGAATCTTGGAGGATTCATCCTTAAGAACTCGCGGATCCTAGAAGTATCAGCCACTTCCTGATGATTCCCTCTCTGTTGTCCAGCTTGATGGGTCATAACTTGGCTCAACATCCAGATAGCCTCACAGAACTCAGCATTGGTGACCTTTCTTTGGGGTTGCACTTCTAGTGCATTGGGTACCCCTTGTTCCTGTGGTTCAACATTCCTTCTAGCCGAATGACCTCTAACAGATCTTCATGGAGGCATCATCTGAAAGACATGCGCAAGCATGCGTTAGAAGAAACATTTTAGAGATCAAACTCTAACGCACAAAATGAGTGTGAAAGAAGTGAGATAATTTCCTAAGTATTGCAGCCTCCTAATTATAGATGTGGCGCGCTTCACACCAATAACTACGACTCTACGGACACGACTTCATAGACTCCCTAGGACTCTTGAACTCTGTGCTCTGATACCAAGTATGTCATTCCCCGAGCCTACACCCTGGGCGGGACTAGCACTCAAAAACCATTACTGAAACGACCCAAAAAAAAAAATGCCCGAAAATGTGCTTCGGAAACACCTATAATTGTAATTTCCATATATCTCAAAATCCGTGCATGATTTCGGAAATTCGACTTCATATTCTTATTCAGGGGGTCAAATTGAGTAGGAAATGGGTCTAACCCGAATTTTAGAACAATCGTATCAAAATTCGAAAATCGCAAAAAATGCGATTTTCAGGGTCAACTT